>JAIPRK010000751.1:0-139772 GCA_025469195.1 Chaitophorus viminalis | reverse complement strand
CACACACACACACACACACACACACACACACACACACACACACACACACACACACACACACACACACACACACACACACACACACACACATACACACATACACACACACATACACAAACATGCGCGCATGTGTACAGCATATTGTGAGCTCGTAAATTTATTTTCTACTTTCAGACCAGTGATCCATGGGACTCAGGGTGGAAACATGATTTTTCACGGACCGTGATACGTATTAAGTATAAAAGTACATTATGCAACGTGGACCTACAGGACAAGACGTCGTGTGAACACGAGTCTTTTCCATGCAAAAATTTCACAATAATAAAAACGTAGACGTAACGAAAACTTGTACACGACGACGTTGGGTTAGCAGACCATCGTTGTGGATAAATGGTAATGAGATTGAGAAATATTATTTTTTAGCAATTTTTTTGACCTTATATAAATGCGCTCTGGTTATTTGTTGCACACAACATCCCGCTGGCTGCGATAAAACGTTATACTGTATGTATATTAGTGACACTTTTTTCAAAACATGTGTGTATTTTTTCATCTCACTATGAATTATATTATACAGTATGTTAATTAATTGGAATGCAGATATAATGCAGATATTGAAGTTCCGTTTTTTTAAACATAATATGTAACTTACAGTCCATCTTTTACCATGGTTAAATAATCACAAATTCAAAATTGACAAAAATTTTTTTTTGATTTTTCAAAAAAAAAAATGCTGAACAATTTCCGAAATAGCCACATTGTAGAATTACTTATAAGTTACAAAGAGAAAAAAAAATTGAAATCGGTTGAATTTTGAATGAATGAGAGCATTCATTTATTCAAAAATCAACAGATTTCAAAATTTTTTTTTTCAGAGTAACTTATAAGTAATTCTACAAAGTGGCTATTTTCAAAATTTTTCAAAAAATTTTTTTCGTTTAAAAAAAAACGGAACTTCAATATGTGCATTATATTAGGAGTAATAACTACTGACTTTCTAATTAATTAACATACTGTATACCCGTTGCATTTCGGTCTTTTGGATATACATTTTGCACGCGCAACCGCGTTCTAATACATTTTTGTGATAAAATTCGTTTTGCCCTATACGGACTGTAGTCGAAAATAGCTATCTGTGCAATTATCAATTATTTCAGGTAGGTATACCATCATAAGTTCTATATAAATGTTTGCATACTTAGGTTAATAATTGTTTTATTTATAATACATAATGCAAATTTAAAGCAACATCCAGGAAGCTCAATGAAATTGGTTGGAATGCAGTGGCTACACCAGCTTCATCTAATATTCGACCATTGCACGAAGCTGTGTTGAATCATCTTTGTAACGCTTTGTGATGCATTGATGTATATAGTTACTGTACATACATATAAAATATACATATTGTACATAAACCAGTTGTTGGAAATGTTCATTACTAATGTAAAATTATTCAAAAGTTATAACTTTTAACTTATAACGCCAAGTTCTTTATTCCAATCTCCGATTCCCGCACACTATTCAACTTAAAACTTAATTAAACTGGTAGCATCGTTCCACTGTAACGAGACATCCCAAGTTTTTGAATATATTGGAATAATATTATGAAAATTGAATTATCTTACTAACAGTGATTATGAATATTATGCATTGGAATTATTTATTAAGGTGTAGATATTGGGTTTATTATGAAATGAATCGATCAAATCGTTTGGTCACACAATCAAGTTGAATTTTTAGTTACTATTAGACGGTTTTAGAAATTATTATTATAATATAATAATAATATTTATTATGTTTATAAATGAAGTAGTGGCTATAATTTTTTTATTATTAAACGCAGATATCGTCACAGACGGCACCATTCATATATTCATACAGTATAAGGAAGTTTTTCATTGTAAATTAAAAATCACAAGTTGTAAAAATAATTCATTTTATTCAATTAAATTTTTAATAATATATACTATTATAGTTTTAATCAATTGTATTATACTAATTTTTGTTATAATAAGTTATTAACATTTGGAAATAATAATTTTCTTTCGTTATTTTACAGATATTTGTAGGTAGGTTTCATTTTTCCATTACATCTTTCTATAAATAAATTTAAATCGTATTTGACAATAATATTGTATTAAGTCACAATAACGAATAAATTTAAATTAAAATTGTACAAACCAATATTGTACTTATCACGTAGCATTTTTTAAATATATGAAAGTTTTTAAAATGGAGTTAGATTCAAAGACAGTCATGTATTAAGTTTTTATACATTCTTCTTTCAATTTTATATATTATAATTTATAGATATTTACATATTTAATATATTACGTTTCAATGTTAATATTTGTATTCAATGATATGTAGAGAATAATCTTATATATGAATCTAATTAATTAAAATTGAAATCGTAATTCACATTATATGATTTTTACTTTACTTGAAACAAATGCGTACATGTCAAGTGTGATTTATTTACAAACCAAAGTCAGAGTGTCGAGTTGAATAATACATGTGGTACATATGGCTGGTAAAAAATAAAAAATAAAAGTTGGATTTTTAAACTCTCACCACTGAAAATCCAATCAGCCAATCATTTCGTTGAACATTAAGTTTGTGACGTTGTGTGGCTGGCAATGTTAAGATAAAAATGTAATTGTTATCAATAATTATTTGTAGTACACGAAATCAAATAATGAATCTAATATATATTTATTATACTATATTTACATATTATTATATTACAAAAGTAACTTGTAATTTGAATAAAAAACGATATTATTATGCAAACAACATTAACTGCAATTGATTAATTTAGTTTTGTATTAAAAAGTTGAAGTAGGTCAACTTAATATCGTTAAATTTTGTTGTATTGGTACGTATATGATAGACTATAGAGGGAGTTTATCGATTCCGCCGGCTATTGATCACGCCGAATATTTTTTATATCGATTCCGCCAAAGATTTATATATGTATATAAGCATATAACATATATATTAAAATATTAAAACATTTTCGGATTTTGTAAATACATAATATTGTTTCCAGCAGACGTCCATTTTTGATGATCCTGACAAATTTTATTATTAGCTCAGCTGTGAACTTTTATTGATTATTTTAATGTAAGTAAGATTGGTATATTATCATTAGTATAAAAAAATACAAGTTGTATTACAATTTTTATGTTCTAGTTTTTCGTGTTCAATATAACATAATACTTAATACCTATATACATAATATATAATTTTTATTAATTGTAACTATTTTTTCCCTATCACTATGTCAGTGTACACAAACCACCGATTTAAGAGTTTATAAATATACTTATAAGTTATAAGTTATATTATATATATATATATAATTATTATTTATTTATTCTATAAAATTTCTATGTTCTTTTCTTACTTAGCTTCATGCCACACTACAGTCTACCGTCATGCTAGATATGGTATATATAGTAAATATAATGTAATGTGTATATAGTGACGTTACACGTATATATATTTTCGGTGGAATCGATATATAAAAATATTCGGTGCAATCAATAGCCGGCGCAATCGATAAGTTTCTTACAGGTAAAAAGACCTTTACGGCGGAATCGATATACGCCCTATGATTGAATAAAATATATAATTAGAAATTAAAGAATTTTATTTTTTTTCACATAAATATGAACCATATATATTTTATACTAATTAGAGACTGTTTTATAACTAACACCTAATATAATATGCGTTTATCTGAAAATAAATGATGTTTCTATTTGTAATAAAACAAAATACAGCACAACGTTCACCAGTGTAAGTACAATTTACAAAACAATTATTAACGAACAATGGTTTCTATTTTACGTTTGAAAATTGTTATAAATGTTTTCGTAATTGTAACGGAATTTATTTACCGCTTGCACGTATGGCAATTGTGTACAGATTAAAGATTTTCGACATCGCGAGTATGATTTTTTCACGAAATATAATATTGTATAGTACACAGTATATAATTCCTTATTCGTCGAGCTCTCACATGATTGAAGCGTCAATTTTGGTTGATAATTTTATTTATCGTGGGTGAATTACACAAAATGTTTGTATAGATGTTACCAGCAGTATACCTATGCATTATTCAGAAATTATAATATATAATGCCTAGGCATTTTATAAAATGACTGAAATTGGCAGATAAAGTAAATAATGTATACATTCCTTAGACATTATATAATATAAAGCCATTTCAAGTTTATTTATTGCTCAAAGTAAAATTATACCCACAATTATTTATTTTTTATTTATCTAATCACTTTCAAATATAATTGGTGGAAATCCAATTAATATAATTAATTAATAAGTGCAATTTGGTTTACAGAAATGAAACGTTTACATTATTGGACAGACATACGATATAATGGTAATTGATTTTTTATTGTGTGCGGAAGAAATTATAATTTGAATAAATGATACTTGGGTATCTATTTGAAAGAAGTGTCGATCATTCTGATGTATATTTTTCTATTTTTTATGGAAAGCATTAATTGCATACAAATACCAGATAAGATTTTATTTTGATGGAGATATTTGCGATTGATCAGTATTTTTGCGACACGATACGAAGAGAAATAAGATTCCTTGATAATGTCCAGATTTTAATGTTACGAGTACTTATGAACATCCGGTGTTCAGACTTCTGAGCGGAAACAAGGACTGCAAAAACCAAACGGACCGGAAAGGTTAGATTTTTTTACTAGTAGGTTCAAGTTCCACAATATATTACGTATGGAAATAAAATCCCTTTTTTCATATCATATATGTACCGAAACTACACGTGACATATTTCGAGTTATACAAAAACAGCGGTTGTATTTAAAGGATTTAAATAAACATTTGATAATAAATATAAAATAATGTTGTTACAGCATGAATATGAACATATTTTAAACTTTCAGTTTCTCAGTGTTGGATATAGTATTTGCGTGTGTGTGTAAAGTTAAATGAAATTCATTAGGTACATCTGACTTATGAGATCACGTATTATTTGTCAGATCAGTGGATGGACACGATTGATTTTTATATGTATGTAATGGAAAATTACTTGTATGACAAGCCAGTAACAAAAATCACTTGTCACGTCAGAGTCATATCACGTGTCACGTAACTTCAGTGGACGAAGCACCGGGTTAAACTATAATATTTATAATGATAGCACGTGAAGGTTCCTAGTGTTCCTACCGATAAACTATGAAAACTATCGGAATTATTTGTAAATAGGTACACATAAATTATGTCTTTGAAAATTCTTAATTATAATAAAAATTATAGTGACAAAAAGTATTGATAATATTATAACATTACTAGTATTCAATTATAGTTAAAAGAAATACTTATCTAATAACAGGGATTTTTCATAATAATTTTTGACCAAAAAAAAAGTTATCACTGTACTTAAAAATATAACTGAATCAACAATTTAAAAGCATAGGTTTGACCTACATCCTAATTAATATTATTTGTTTGAATTAAATGTTTTATATTTTGTAAGTATTTATTCAAATTTATACATTTGAAGCTAGAAAGTTTGTAATTTAATATATATTTATATCCTTAATAATATATAATTTAGATATAATGAGTTAAAAAAATGATAAATATATAAATATATTTACAATTTTCCATTATTTTATTAATAAATTACAAGTACTGAAAATAATCTTTTAAGATATTACCTTTGACATATTGAATTCAGTTATAAATTTAATTATGTATTTTATGTTAAATTTGATTACTGTGCTATACCTCAATAATTCAGCTTAATCTCAACTCTTAAGTTATCATTGATTAATTCATTGTGAAATAAGGATCAATAATTAATCTCCTTCAATAGTTAACTACATCTAAATACAAATAGATACTTATGCTTTCAAACAACCTAAGTAGTATTTAAATAGATTTTACGTAAATATATTATAACAATATTGAGTATCATTCGGTGGCACCTACTAAATAAAATTAAAAGTAAAATAAACTTAGAAAGAATCTTACGAAGTAAATAATTTAAATACATTTTTTAAATGAGATAATAGCTAATACAAAAAAAAAAAATTTCCATACAAATTGGTACTAAGAAAATACTTTTAATCGTTGTACTTTTTTTTATTACTTATTTTCAATTTTTAATTCTACTCATTTTCTACGAATAATCAAACTAATATTCATACTTGGTAATGAAATCACGAAAATTACTTTAGAATGTGGATTTCTTGATGGCAATTACCTTATAGTTTACTATAATAATGTCTTTGAAAAATAATGTTGGGTATTATGATTATGAAAATACAATTTTTCCACGAATTTTAAACACTGAATGTCAATTTAATAGTATTATTGATTTTAAATAGCTCTAAACGTGCGACACAAAGGGTCTTAAACAATTAGTATATATAGTTGATTATAAAATTCTATATGTAAGTATATCGTTTGATTCTTCATCGGCTATTTTCCCCGATTCCTCTATGCGGGTTCGAGTATATTGTGTACAAGTACAAGCTGACGTATAACATAATAGTATACAATAACGTAGAACGAGAAAAATTCAATTTGTGTTGCCATTTTGGAGTGGAATTGTAAGTAAAAGTGTAAGTTTTATGATAAACTCCCGTAGGGTCTCTCGTATGATGAAGTTGAAATTTTCGTTTACCGAAAAATCGCTGCCATAAAAAGAAACCTTATAGAAATGCATTCACTCTGTCAGGCCAGCGGCAACGGTAACATATTTGAGCTGAGACAATAGCGACACATCTGTCGAAGAGAAATGCCATTGCGGATGATATAGATGTAAATATATTTACATATATAGGCAGGTTTTGAAAGAGGCAGACAGAGAATGGGAGAGAGAGAGAGAGAGAGAGAGAGAGAGAGAGAGTGATTGGGTTGGGAGAGAAGCGGAGACAGACATAGAAGGCCGGCGGAATATATGTATATTAAGTTTGTTCTGAGCGTGTGTTATTTTCCGTGATCCAAATACACATCAATCACATTTCGTCTCGGCGGCGGCAAGGTGGATTAATGAAAACTTTTCTCTCCGCGGCACAGATGCAAACCCGTAGCCGTCGTCGTCCCGCGTACACACCCTATATATACTTCCCTGAGCCAACGACGGTCGTACCCTGCTTTTCGACCGGGCGCGAACTGTCCAAGACACCAGTGCCGCTGCATTACAAGTTATAATGCGGTAGACTGTGATTTGTTATCACATGTGCAAGACCAAGGAAGAGGAGGGGGAGGGGAAGGAGAGTGGAGCGAGTCTTAGAAATTAAAACAATTAATACAATGCCATAACTATACAGCTACAGTCGAACTTACACAATCGGTGACCCAAAACTTCGGTAGTTGTCATCATAATGCATTGTCAAATGACGAAAAAGAACGCGCAATTGACAAAGAATGTACATACAAATGATAAAACAATTCTAGAGAAATTGGAATTCAACAAGTATTTCGTAATCACCGTGTGACAACAGGTGTACAATGCCAATACCGTTCTACAATCGCTGTACTTACTGTGAAATAATAATTACACTTATACATTTTTATAACATACATATAAATAAGCATATTCCTATATGAACACAATCTGTAGGTCGGAGAATTCGGGAAGATGATGATTTTATTTTTTTTAATTTTTGGTACTTTTCAAGATAGCGGTGCAGTGATTGCGATCAATTATATAAACACACGTGTGAGCATCGTATGTTTTTTTTATTATTTATTTATTTTATCTTTATTTAGCTACCAGTCTATCTATTTAGATCAACAATTACAAATATATTTAAAATTTTAGTGAACATAATAATGATAATATAAGACATTATAATAATTAAGTATATTATGTTGATTATATAATCCCATTATAATTAGGTAAGATAACATAATAATACTGCCAATTGGTTAATATTAACATATAAAATATGCGTATTGATGTATTAAGTAACATCAGAATTTACAATATTACCTTAGGAGGATAAAAATAGGTATCATAATAACTAATAAGACTTACAATGATTCGACAAGAATGGATGTTTGTGATTTTGAATTTAATGAAGTATGGTCATAGATCATTTAGAATATATGGTGCTCTTGGAAAGCAATATGTTGAGTTTAGTTTCGTAACAAACTGAAATGTAATATTTGAAAAAGGGTTGGTTTTTAAATAAATTGTTCAAGTTGCATGTAGATGCTTCTGCGTACATCTTAGCCCTAAGTATTTTTTGTTTGCATCAGGTGTATGCGGAAAAGGGCACAGCTATGGCCGGTAAATACTGTTGATGGTGCAAGTGCTGCAATCTTAGGATGATCTTTTTTGTGAGTAGTGTTTGACATTTTTTTTAAAGTAGAATTGACTTTATAATTCGCAGTATGTGCACCAGAATGGTAGAATACAACGCGTATTTCGGAGATATAGTTAGGATGATTTGACGCAGTTCTCGGCGACATGTTTTTCGCTGAATTTTACACATCTTTATGGTTGACACCGTATGATTATGTTATGGAAAAAAACGATTTACGTTTAAATGAACTAATAATGTATATTATACTAATACTACTATATGTTTTAATAAATAAAAAAAATTAATTGTGTTGTTATCGTATCAACAACAACAATAGAGCCGTTTCCCCGTTTGTAACGCAGAACGATTAAACGAACTATCGAAATCCAAGTGCGATAATATTATGTGATATAAGGGTAAAGTTTTCCGGAAAGTTCTAAACGACTCAAACGAGTATTAGATTATTTTAATAGTGTGTATTCGCGTCTAATATCGTGTGCACGGTATGTTACGATGTAAAATTATAAACATTCTACAATCCCACATAACTTGGCGAGGAACCACGCAGTCCTACACCAAGATGTTTAATGGTTATTGTTGAAAATAATTATTCTTCGTGGCATTCGCAAAATCGCCCGGGCAGTGTGACATTTAGAGTGAATTATCTGGTCACGTATTACGTATGTGTATTTTACTCGATTAAAGGTGGATTACCGTTATGGCGAATAAAATATTATATGTACACTGCGGGGATTACGATCAAAAGAAATAGTTAAGAATAGAAATACGTTCAAATATTTTAGTTTTACGTAGTACCTATTGGTTTTTTTTTTACTCATTAAGTATCGCTAAGCAGCTTGTTACCGGCAATTGGAGTAATTTTGCATAAACGAACTCCGTGGAATACTATTTAAATCGGGTTCGAAAATTGTATTATTTTATTTTTTCAATTAAATATTTTGGGATATAGCCACCGCGATCATTTATTCTAGTGTATAATGTATTGTGAATATTATCAGTAACGTGATAATAATTTATAAATATCATTAATTTTCAACGTGAAAATATGTAACACGATTTTAAATATTTGTTATTCAAAAAGTATAAGTCGTAGAAACTTGAAACTTTTACCAGCTGTATAGATTAGTATTTTCTTCAAACCATTATTTTTTCAATAAATTTAACAAATTCGTAAGCTATTTATAGGCATTTGAAATATTCAATTATTTTAATTTTTTTTATATCATTAAAAACATTTTGCTGGGACAAAATACTTGAAAATCTAATAAAAGATTCGACAGAAATTTTTCTTACTGTCGTTGAAAAATCATTGAAATACATAGGCACAAATATTTTTTATGAGCCTTTGAATTGCAAATATTGATATAATATTACGATTTAAATATAACATAATACATACCTATTCTATACTAACAAATCATCTCATTTCAGAATCGTTTTTCGTTTAAAATGATATCTGAGAATTGCGTTCAGACTTAAGGGCCTCGCTACGACTAATATTTAAGGGGCAACATTTAGGCAATATCCAATAACGTAATAGCTGCCCGAGATCTATAGGTGTTAGTTGTAAATAATTACTAGTGTAAGTGAAATCCAATGCGGGTACCACTCACGTACGCGCATGTACATGTCAATGACTCGATAACAATATAAAGTTCACAATATGAATTTTATACCAACTTACGTTTTATTTTGACAAAATTAAAATAAGTTAACGTTGTCTGATTTTGATTCTGAAAAATTATTTGAATTCAGCAGAAAAATGTCTGTAGACCGTACGAGATATTTTCTGTTTTTGATCTTAATTTTAATTTTAATTATAATTTGAAAAACTCATATTTTCTAATTTTCAATAACAGTTCACAATAGTATAAGAATTAACTTTTACAATGTGTTCTGTACGTTCTATAGACAATTTTCTGTCGAGTTCAAATTTTTTTTCAGAATAAAAATCGGACAACGTTAAATAACTTTAATTTTGTCAAAAATTAATGTCTTTTGAGCTAAAATTGACTGCAGTAGCGAGGCTCCTTAATACACCTATGCTATGAACGAGTATATAGCTATGAATCATACTGTACAGCAGAGTGAACTCCCGTCAGGCTCTTTTTATTGTTAAACATTTTTATGATATTACATTTAATTCCACTGTTGTTTTTTTACGTTTACCTTAATATTTATAGTAAATTAGTTTTTAAATACTTAAGAACGAAGAATTTCACTAAGTCTATTTAATTTGTAAATCATTGCTTAACTTAATATTAACTTTAAATAAAAAGATAAAATGTATTTACAAGTTTATTTTCATTTGAAAATGAGGAAAATTTAATATCTATACATAAAAATTACATTTTATTTTTATTAATTTTTCAATAGGTACTTTAAAATTATTATCCAAAATTATGTAAAATTGAAGTTTTTAATATCGATAACGTACCAAGAAAGTATTTTGTTTAATTTTTTTAATTTTAATTTTAATGTACAGAAAATACCCAAAAATAGTTATCCAATAACCATTTTTAAAGAAACCAATTTTAAATTTACAACTTATTGAAGGGAATCTGATTTTTGGCTGTACTTTTACTGAAATGTTTACTGTCTTATTTTATATGAATTATCAGCTATTTTTATTCTTTGTGTTTTATAATTGGATACGATTTTTAAGCAATTATTTAGTGTTAGCAGCATGGGGTTTTTTAATACATTTGTCTTGTAAACTTAAACACACATTTGCACACTATAGAACAAAGAGTTCTTGTAAATGAAAATAGTAAAGAGGTATTTTTTTTAGAATCTTACAAAATACTACTACGTGACTTTTTATTACAAACTTAAAACGGTTAAACTATTTACAAAGTTTAATGTATTTTACACTTTTATCTTTTGTTTATGCAATTTTACATCATTCCTATTTGCCTTTTTGGTTTTGGTTTTACCTTGTACCTAAAACTCGAATGTATACAATATCACATTTATAATCATATTTTATGACGACGACAGCGACGGTTACAATAATTGTAATATATTATACTATTGTACACTATTGCGTTGTTGTTTTTCAGAGTATATTTATATGACACCTTTGTACTTCAAATCCCTAACGAATCTTCTTTGAAATGTTTAGTAGGTATATTTGTAAGCCACGAAATCATTTGCTGACATTAACTTAAAACTATTTTAAAACTGTTTGATCGAATAAATAATATTTTTAGTTCACCTTGTTCAAACAGATTGTTAATCAAAATGTATAGCACTTGACACAACTAGAGATGAACATAACGAACACATATAAATGGATCAACGAAAATACAAGTAATGAAAACTATACGTTTGTTCAGAGTTTTATAATATTGAATTAATATTGGTTTTTAACATTACATAATAATATATACTATATAATATATTTCTTAATAGTTAAAAATTTACAGTGAGTTAATATGTTTGGAGTAATTTATAAAGATAATAAGTGATTGTATGCCATTGGAGTTGAGGGATGTCGACAGGATGCCCTCTTCTTTGTTTCTCCTTGTATGATCGGCATTCGGGTAAGATGTGTTTGACCGTGACGTGTGATATATGTGACAGCTGACACACATTAGGGATTTCTTGTTCTTCATCAGAAGCTAGTGGCTAATTGACGTTTATCCAATATGTTGATATGTGGTCTTAATATAACATTAGGTGAGGAGAACTTATTTAAAACAGTAGAAACAGTTATTTTCAGTTCGGTGCTTATCGCGACAATATTAGTGGTAGAACTTGATTGAAAATTCGAAAAAATGTTCGTTTTCGATTTATTTAGTGTTGAGATCGGGTTTCATGCGTTGATATTATTTTGCTTGTAGTGTTAGTTTTATTTGGCATAGATGGAATTTTGGTTCGATTTATTGCAGGGGTATTGGGCATATTGCCCGTTGGATTTTTATTAATTTTAAATTAACGGTACATATGTGTTGTAATATCACTAAACCATACATTATACTATACCTGCTATCCGCCGATAAGGTTACTGTTCTATTGAAAAGCTATAAAACGTAATCGTGATTTGTACTCGTGTTGCACGATTGGCCGTCGAACACGAACTGGTATATATATTTTATAAAATATGATAGATTCATAAGACTTTTTATTCATTTTGTGCAATCATTATAATATAGGCACTGTGATATTTGTAGGAATTTCGTTGTATGTATGAATGTATGATATAAAAGTACGAGGTTATTTTTTACGTGGTATTAACGCAAACATATTTTGTGTCCGACTGACGATGGCGTTTGAATTTGAAATAAAATATAACTTTGAACACACACATAGTGATGGTAGAATAATTGAAATAATTTTATTTTGTTTAAAATATTGATGAACGGTTGAGTTCTAATATTGTATGACTTTTAGTGAATATAGAACGTTTGTTCTTGTAATTGGTAAAACTTTACTCAACATAGATTTTAAGCTATTTATTTAAGTTTTATCTTAAACAATTCTAAAACTAAAACTATGAATAATGCGTGAGGTATAAAAATGCTATGATATAGAAATAAAATAGTTTCACTAATCGTGGAAATATTGTATAAAATAAACATCGTCAAGTGAAGTTGGAATTATTATTATAATTATTATATTTTTGTAGTTTTTTTTTCTTCGTTTTCGTAAACAAGCATATAAATACTGATCAAGTATTCAAATCGAATATGTTTCCAGTTAAAAATCGTTCAATATAGAAATAAATTATATCCCTATGTTAATTTAAAATAAACGATGACTATTGGCGTTTTGTATATAAATATAGACAGGACCGTATTTAGAATTTTGCCTCCCTGGGGCACTAGAATTGAGCAACCCTATCCAACCCATAAGGAATGTTATATATATTGTTACATAATATAATATACGTAGAGACAGTCGTAAAATGTTTTTTGTTTTTGTTCGTGTATGCATACAACAAAGAAAATGAACCAAACATAGATAGAAAAATTATCTAAACAGAGCAAAAATCTGTATCAAAGTTACAAGCTTATGTGTGGGAATTGAATATTTATCGAAACGTATAACGACTGACGTAATAATATGTAATATATGTGGGTAGAAAGTTACAAAAATAATATCAATTTAAACCAACACATACTGACCCTTTGCTCACGCGGTTTCAACAATGTACGAATAATAATCATAATATGTTAAAAAAATAACAATAATTATCGTTCACTCGGGTAAATATTCCGTGTTGCATGACCTGTAGTACTCGTACATTATACGGCTGATGCTCCCCCCAGGAGACACAATTATGGAGTTATACAATATATAAATAAAAACAATGATAAAACTTTTAATACCGAACGCGTAAAATAAAAAAACATAGAAAAATAACGTATAAATGTACTTTTTGGGTACCTCTAAATTTTGGAGATTTCGCGTATTTTGATTGGCGCGAGTGTCGTTGAGTCGCGTGACGGTGAATCGCAAACAGTCGTTGTGTACAGTTTTTCTTCCGGCGGCGTAAAGTAAGTTGTTCGGTGATGAATTTTTAATGGACCCTATACCGTAAGGTGTTTGAAGTGGTACGACATCGAAACCGTGTGAAAATACGTGTGATGCATTTATAGCAAGTTTCTTCGGTGGCGCAAACACCTTATTCCTTACACTTTTACAGGTCGAAGGTCGCGTGTTCCGATTGGTCATGTATAATATTTGTTCGAGTTTTTTACTCGGAAACGTGCCGTCGCGCCGTGAAAGTGGACCGCGTAAAAAAAACGTCAACGTTTTTACTATTATTATTATTATTATAACATACGTGTAATGTAAAAAGTGAACACTCGCAACGAGATCTAACCCCGTTCCGGTGCGGCTTTACTTGAATCCATGTTCGAATACCTTACAATATACTCGTATAATACTAAGACTAAGGGCACTATTAACTTACTCGTTTCCACGTTGTTGCGTGTGTTACGGCGGACACCAAGTGCCGGTAAAACGATTCTATTATCGTATGTAAGTGACGCACAATGTTGCTCCGTGTATATAGCACTTGCACGTCTTTTAAACGTCCCAAAGAGGGAACATTCAAATCGGTCTGTAATTATATTCACTCCAATCTGTTTCAGTATACTTAAATATATTGTATACCTACTATCCGACCCGTCAAAATCGCCAGAGTTTGTAGTTTATCGGGCCATTTTGTTACACTACCTACGCCCAATACGGATGCACGTAATAATAATATGCTTCAAACGTATATTATTACAAGTATTTGTTTTGGCCGATTTTATCGGCCAAACATAATATTGTTATCTACATTTACGATGTGATACATCACACATTATTATCACACATCATATACGATTCGGTTTTTGTAAAATATAATCCTTAGAGTGCGATCTACCTACGTTTTCAATACATTAAACAAATTAAGGAGCCAAAATTGTGCAGTTTGAACGACTTACACGACAAAATACACTTAATACTATTATTATCTACAATTATTCGAAAATTATTTTAACTACTAAGTTTCTATGTTAGTATCAATATTGTTCGCCCTCAATTCAATTTTTATACTGCTCGTGGGTTATTATATTGACTTGATTTGATCATGATTATACTTATATTTTTTATGTACGTAATATTTTACTATCGCCTACAAAATATTTTAGATCAGTGGTGTCCAACCTTTTATGAAGACTAGACCACATCATATAGGTAGAAGCTGTTGTGGGCCACATACTTTTTTAATAATAAAACATTCAAATTTAATGATTAAATTATAATCTATAGTACAACGATATATTTTTTATAATTTTACAATAGCGAATAATAAGCAGAAATATTTTAACAAGTATTTATATTTAATAATTTAATTATAAGTACACAGAAAAATATATTTATTTTTAATAAAAAAAAGAACTAGTTTAAAAAAGTTAAAAGTCATTAGTTTTTTTTTAATGTGAAATTTGAAATTGCTTTTTTTGTGAAAGTAACGAATCATTATCTGGATCGATTAAAGTTGTGACAATCCTTAAACAACTTACAAGGTGCTTGTCTGATATAGTGGACCGATTCTTACTCTTTGTGTTTTTCATTCTTAAAAACAATTGTTTGCAAATGTAAGTAGGTACTACCAAAAAGCGAGAACATGAATAAGGCATGATCATGAAGGACTGGCTATGTTTCTTTGGGTAGATATAATTTATAAAAATCTAATAAAGATGACTGATTAAATTTTTCTTTGAGTTGAATATCTGATTGCAACTCAATGCATTCCATTTGAAATTTAGTTTCCACAGTAGTATTATCAACCAAAAATGGTGTTACAAAAATAGCAAAGAGTTGACTATTCTTACGAAAATCTTGAAAACGGGTTTTAAATTCATTAATTAAAATTAAAATCAAAGAAGCATATTTCTCACTATTCTTGGGATTGTATTCGGCCAACACAGGGAAATATATAAAATTATTCACCTTAACTTGACTTTGCCATAATTTAAGTTTCAGTTCAAAGGTAGTTATTATTTGAAACATATTACTAATGAGTTGATTTTTACCTTGAAGACGTACATTTAACTCATTTAAATGAGTAGTTATGTCAACTAAAAAAGCTAAATCCATAAGCCAGTTTTCATCCTCTTACTCTATGACAGGTTTTCCTTTTGACTCCATGAACGACTTTATTTCATTTCGCAAATCATAAAATCTTTTGAACATTTTACCTCGACTAAGCCATCTTACTTCTGAAAAGTAAACAACATCTCCAGAATCTGCTTCCATGATTTTAAGGTAGTCTTGGAATTGACGATGATTTAGTCCCCTAGCTCGAATAAATGGTACATTTATAAGATACATTCATAAGATGCCGCAATGGTAAAAACACGAACGTTATTAGATAGTTTTTATTTTTAAAATAAATTTGTTCTCGTAATATTAATATATTATAATATACAATTAATTCATGGTTTTTGAGTTTGGTGAGGGCCGCGGGTTGGATACCCCTATTTTGTATCGTTGTATTTGGTGTTTGAGCTTGATAACACGCATTATATTATTCATACAGAGTTCGATCATATCAGCTGTAATTTGTTGAGGGAAATCAATGTTTTATGATTTATTTCAGAAACAGCTTATTAACAATTGAATTTTATTTTTCTCTCGCTAAAAATAGTTTTTTAAAGCTTTAGTTTGTCTAAAAGCACTTAAAAAGTAAAATTTCGAATGTTTATTCTTAGACCGTATACTTTTTGTTCATATTATTTTTGAAGATTTTTAGTTTTTAATATTTATTATTATTGAAACATTATTTAATAAAGGATGAGTGCTACATTAATGAATCGTATTGGATCATATTATTTATACTTTTAATAAAAATGTTATGTTTCTAAATTATATCAAAAATATAATAATAATAATAATAATAATAGAAGTTTAAGAATTATATTTTGGATAAATAGAACATTTATACGTAGGAAAGTTAGTTTTATAGATTGAATGTAGCGAAAATAGTTTAAACAACAACAAAACTATTTTAAATCACATAAGAATGAAATACCATGTATTATATTGTTACCTTATTGCAAAAGTTATTGTACATACTATTACGATCATTTTTCGTGACCAGTTAGAAGCCGAGAAGTTAAAAGTTCAAATATTATGCATGCGTATTGAGGAGGAATGAGACGGATTTGGAGACAGCTGTTCCGATATTTTGCATATCTAAATAAGACATATCAAATTTATTTTTTTGCATTTTTAGTTTTCAGTTGAATAATCTATCAGGGTTGTTCAAATAACGGTCAACTCATAGTTTTAATACAATATACAGATTTGTTTCCGCACTAGAACACTTGATGGTATAATATATGAAAATCGAACAGCACTTCAGTAAGTTCAGTTTTGTGCGTGTACATCTATAAAGAACACATAGAGCGTGTTAATATTTTACCAGTTGCTAAAATTTCGTTAAATTAGTAACCCGTTTATTTTTACGTATTGCGCATAGATTAAATAGATAAAGATAAAGATATAGATAAACATATTGGTTTCTTTAAATAAAAAAATAACAAATAGGTTTGAAATCTTGCAGATGTAATTACGTATTTCGTTTCGCATGTGAAAATATTTGATAGTGTCTTATAATTTAAAATTTAAATTACATAAACCATGTTATTTGGTGTTAACGTTTCAAAATCGGCTGTGTTTTATATTTTTTTTAGTGAGCTTTGAAAAAAAACTTTTGATTAATCTAAAAATTAGTTAAAAAAATATGTATTAACTTTACTAGTCAATCCGTGAATTTTCAATATTTTTCAAAGTATAATTTTAAATCAAAGTTTGCATTTAATGGAATAAATTGTATTTATCGGGTCACTTATGCAAAGTAATTCGTTGCAAAATGCTATTACAAGACAGCGAATTTCTCGGACATCTATGAGTTTAATATTATCGACACAAGTTTTACTCTAGAGACTTATGTTGACTAAACATATAATGACGATGAAACCATTTAAACCAATCAGCTTTTTCAATAAGTATTTCTTGAATGATTCAGTAGGTATGAAGTTTTAAGTATACAATAATATAATAATTGATATATAATAAATGTTATGACGATTTTTATTAAATTATTTTTTTATCTGTTTGGGGTTTTTAAATCGAGTAATCAATTAGAAGTAATAACGATAGTGTTACTATACTAACTGATAATAATGCTTTACAACCATTAAATCGAAAACCGTTATCAGTGCCAGATATTTCTTTAAATGTTTGTTAATTTAATATAAGTTATACTTATATATATATAGTTACTTATAAATATAAGTTCATAAGTTTATCTTTAAGTGCATAATCATGTTATCCCTAAAAAAGCTTCAATAGTTTAACATAAAAGTATTAATGCTTTGATACACAGAGTGTTTTAGAATGATTCGACAAATGCAATATCTATTGTTGTATCCATTATAATTTTTTTAAATCAACATTTTAGAACTACCTTTTTTTTTTTTACCTTTGAAATTTAAATTTGAAAATCTAAAATTTTATATTACAACTAAAAAAAAAAAAAAAAATAAAATAAAATATGATTTTAAGAAAAATTACTATATTTAAATATTTTTTTAAGTTTGGTCATTAATTTGTAATGATTTTTAAATTTTTTTGAAAATTTGAATTTAATAATTAAAATTTTTTCAAGATTAGATATAGTTCTATTTAAATTAATAGTGATATACAAAGTTATGAAATTCTTAATTTTTTGAGAACTGTAAAAAATCGTAGAAAATGAACAAATAAACTTTTTTTAAGGTTTAAGTATTAATATTTTTCTGAATATTCGTGTTACAAAATGGGTATTTTAAATTTTGTTTTTTTCAAACAGTAGAACAAAATTTAATATTCGAGAATTTGGGGTTTTAAAAATAAAAAAATTGTTTAATATATTTTTTATATAACACAGTACAATATAATTTATCGAAAACAAAAAGTGAAAAATAAAGAATAGAACAAATTATTATTCTTATCGTATCCTCCTGAAAGACCCTGTATATTGAACTGACCATTTAATATTATTCGGTTGTATCATTACATTGAAACTGTTAAGCTAACATTGTTGTTAAATTTTACCGACCCATAATATAAAGGGTCGTCTTTACAAAATTACTGCTGTCAAACGGTAATGCAGTTAAACGTGCGTGTTGGTTGAATCGACATAAATTAGTTTAGTAATTTTGTATTATTTTACCGAGGTCTCCAATTATTATATGCTGCTATGTAAAACAAAAAAACTAATTAACTAGTTATATTATGTAAATTAAGAGCGTGAATATGTATAATTACGACAAGCTTAAATTATACGAAAGTCAAAAGTCAATAAAAAAGTTTTAACAATACATAGGAATAAAAATAAATCTATACATTTTTAGTTAAAATGTCCTATCTCAATGTAAGTTAGTATCTGGTTGGTCCTTGCAAAGAGTAGGGGTAATTTTTGTAAGTTTTTAACAGTTTTCCAATTAATTGAAAAAAGCAATAAAAAAATAACAGAATATTAATTTAGTATTCAACGTTGCTAGAAAAAAAAAAATACCGGAAAGTCGTAAGAAATTTTATAAGCGCTTGAAAATGAAATGTTGACGAAATCAAGTGTTTTAATGAATTTTAATTAAACGATATTAGTTATTTGGTTGTTATTCTTTAAATCTAAATCGATAAGTTATATGAAACATGTACTGATTGACTAAATACTTTTATAAGCATTTTGTAAACACTCATGATTTTTGAAACATTAATTTTTATGCTAAAGTTAAAATATTACAAATTTGACCTACTTTATTAAGAAATTCGGTTTTAGTACTTTATTAATTATATTTAAAAATATAAACTGATCTACCTGACCTCATTTTTTCGAGAACTATGGCGATTGGAACATTGTTTACATTATATTTAAAAGGCCAATACAGCATAAGCATTTACTCGTCTTTGTATATATCACCTAATCATGTTAGAAGTCTCACCTGTTTCATATTGAGTAGACTGTTTATTTATAATTAAATCTTTTCAGAAACGTTAAAAATATCAAAATAAACAATGTTAAATAAAAAAAAAAAAATTATAACAATTTGGTATAAAAAATATTTAGTCCTTATAATTCGTATAACTTAGACTTATTTAGAGAAACCAATCGTTACCATTACTAGGTGGTTTCTATTTACCAAAAATAAAAAATTGGTAATTAAATATCTAGTTTCACGTTACGCAGTAACTTAAATTATAATCAAGGGTTCTCTTGTCATTATTTTCCAATGTATAAATTTAATTCATTTATGATCGATTCTTTTGCACAACAGTGCATACAAATTTTCCACGTGGGTAGAAGATCCTCAGGAGAAAAAAAAGCATACTAAGTATTTAACGATGACCAATAACGAAACAAGACCTTGCCAATTAGGCTAGGCATGTATTTAGTGCACGTTTCTGTTAATAAACGGTTAACTTTCTCATTTTAAAAATAAGACATAAGTTGTGTCTGTGTGGTATAATAGAAGATAGAATCAAATTTGAAATTAAAAGTATTTCTACGAACTATTAACGAAGTAAACTCAACAACTATTATCTCGACGCGTGCCTATTGTTATACGCTTACTACGGTTTTGTGGAGAATTTATTGCGCAGTGTGTTTTAGAAGTGTTTATACTGACGGAAACAAATACGACAAGCTGTAGTTGTAAATGTCTGGGAAATCAGAAGATTATACATGATTATATCTTTGAGTATAGTCTATCAAAACTTTAGACCCTCAGTCGCGTTTTCTTCGTCCATAATTTCTCCGAATTCACAAGTCTCCCGAATTCGTCTATGTGAAAGAAAGCATATCAAACCCGATTATATTGTAATCCACGTTCTACCAAATAAACCGAAAATCTTGACAATAAATAAATTAAAAATAGATCGGTATTCTTGATGTTAAATTATTATACGTGTACATGCTGTCCATCATACAAAATATTTAGGTCTATAAGGAAGAATTGTTTTATTATTATACATTTTTACAATGATATTGTAATGATTTAAAGTATTGTGATTTTTTTCTACATTCAAATTTTATTATATCCATATTCTTTTAAGAGTTTGTTCGTTTATGGTTGTTATTTTGTCATTCTTAAATATTGTCAGGCAATAGATTTTAATGAATCGCATGTTGTATTCGTTTTGGAGATTTTGATTTAAATTGTTTTTTAATATGACTTATGATCATCACTGTTTGGTATTATGAAATTGTAGTAAGAAAAAAAATCATAAATTTCTGTAAAACTAACATTTTCTGCTTGAAATTTGAAGTTTATAGCTTAAACTTAAAGCAATAGGCCTTTATAAAGATTCATTAAGGTAAGACATGCAGTAAGTTGTTTGAAATTAATCTCCGAAGGTAAACGTATTAGAATGTATAATAATATAGTAAATAAGTATATTGCAATTGGCTTCGGACAATGGATCTTATAAGTAATTCGAATTTAAAAAATAAATATTTATATATCCTTATCAATACTTGAGAGTTTGAGTTTCAAGTAACCAGAAATTATTAAATGGTAAAATTTATTATAATATTTTTTCAAATCCACTATACCTATAAAAATATCATAGTAAATCAAATAATTTTTTTATGTAGGAAATCATATATTCTTAAATATATATTGTGGAATATTCCTGAAAGTTATAATTTTATGTGAATCGATACAATATAATAATATCTTTACTAACAATTTTCATTAAAACCTAACTACTTTAAAATATTAGTTTAAATATTATTGCTAATTAGTTCAGTATTAAGATCAAGAATACTTGTGAAGTACAAGTACCTGCATATTGTTAGATTTTTTTCAATAAACGTACCTTCAATAAATTACAATAATTAATTTTAAAATATATATCAATGTCAGTGTAAGAATAATAAAACAAACGAAATACTTTTGTAAAACACAATGTTATGAATTATTCATCTAAAATAAAAAGTAGGTACTTGACAAACAATTATGATAATAACTATAAAAAAATAAATATATTGAATATAATTTTAGAAGAATAATAAATCATTCAATAGGGAGAAAAAAAAGATAATAATTAATTCAATGTAAAATTGTAACCACGCATTATTGATGTCTTTTTTTTTAAAAAAAAAATACTCGAATAACTCGGTGAAATTGGATTATCGAGGAAGTTTAATTTATTGATAATCAGCACTAGGGGTAAATTCTTAAACTAAAAATTATTTAAACTAACTGGATCAACACGATTGCATCACATGTACATTGTACAAGTATTGGATTGTAGGTATACCGTACAATTGTTACCTACAATTACTTGAATTATTATAAAAAACGAATTATTGAATCACGATTTTCGAATAATTATTCGAATAGGTTCACTCATTTACTCCACAAACTTTAATATCACTAATGTAAGCGCATTCGTTTGGAAATGCATCAACTGCAATTTGTAGTATGCACGAAATAATGTGCCAGCATCAAGCGAAAGATTAGTGGTATATTTGTAAAATTATTTTCGAAAAACGTGTGATAGAACCGTTTATTGTGCGGGTACCGTCTATACTGTCTACAGGGATTATGTATTGTTTTCTATGACCGAAAATGACTTTCAGTGTGCAAACATATCAACTAGGAATCGAAATGTATTAAATCGAAACATTGATGTTCGGTGCAAACGCTGCGTAGAGGTAGAAGATAGAGCGAATGAATATTATAATATAATATTTGTATTGTACTATTGTTCGGTGTGCAAGTTATGGCGTCTAACGGATTGAGTGAGATAACGATGGAGTACGTGATATAGTAAAATGTATATTTTCTGTTAGCAGCGAACGACCTAGTCGTCTACGACGGCGAGCATACGGGTTTTTTTTTTTTATCTCAAAAGTTTCAATAACGACGGTCGCGGGTCGTACCCAACAATAGAGACCAATCAGGATTATTTTATTTCAACTCTGTTCTCGGTGCCGCCGGATTCAATATTCCGCATAATAATATACAGTTTACTAGCGATGAGCCGTTTCGATGACGTTGTCATTGTACCTATACATATATTAAAAAGACGGCGATGACGCACACATTGAACGGGGCGATAAAATAAAAAATAATAACGACTGCAATAACAAAAATGCACAGTATATAGTATGACAGATCGAAGACCGCGGACGGTAGCTGATGTTTTCGACAGTTATCGACGAAGCGCATTATCGGGCAAGACGCGAAAACTATACGCCTACACGTTATAATAATAATCAGCGCTCAATACGATGACGAAGAGCTGCACTTCTACATTCAGCCGCTCGCAAATAGAGACATTATTATAACAATATTGTCAATTAGAGAGGCGCTGAAAAGTTTATGCAAAACGCATTATACGGTTTAGTTACAGCCGGGTGTGTGCGTGGGTGCCGCTTTATACACATAATATTATACTATCTGATGCAGCAGGTCTGGTGCGGTCGTCTATAACGTCCGGCGATAACGGTTTGACAAACAACATTAACAATCGTCGGCGGAAACTCAACCGAGTTTAAATATTTGTTTTACTCTCAGTACTAACATAAGAATAATACGAGAGGATGCGATGGCGCTCGCGAGACCAAGATGAATTCGCTTGCACGTTGCCCACTGCGAATTATGCAAAACGCAGATAAACGGAACTTGTGCATGAGTCCCCTGGGATAACACGCCCGGAATAACGAACCGGTCTAAACGGATGCATATGTTCCAATACGGACGTATGTATTATAATTTGTGCAGTAGCGGTGCAGTGGATTTTTACGATTCGTGACAGTAAACATGTGCAACGGATGTAACCCGAAACATGGATACACATAACGAGAAATAAGCCATAAACAGCGTTAATTGGTGTGTAGGTAAAAAATATATACGTATGCCCTTTAAGGGCCTCGCTACGACTAATATTTAAGGGGCAACATTTAGGCGATATCCAATAACGTAATAGCTGCCCGAGATCTATAGGTGTTAGTTGTAAATGATTACTAGTGTAAGTGAAATCCAATGCGGGTACCAATCACGTACGCGCATGTACATGTCAATGACTCGATAACAATATAAAGTTCACAATATGAATTTTATACAACTTACGTTTTGTTTTGACAAAATTAAAATTAGTTAACGTTGTCTAATTTTGATTAATATTTGAATTCAGCAGAAAAATGTCTGTAGATCGTACGAGATATTTTCTGTTTTTGATCTTAATTTTAATTTTAATTATGATTTGAAAAAACTCATATTTTCTAATTTTCAATAACAGTTCACATTAGTATAAGAATTAACTTTTACAATGTGTTCTATACGTTCTATAGACAATTTTCTGTCGAGTTCAATTTTTTTTTTTTAGAATCAAAATTGGACAACGTTAAATAACTTTAATTTTGTCAAAACTTAAGGTCTTTTGAGCTAAAATTGACGGCAGTAGCGAGGCCCCTTAAAATAATAGACTGAAAGTGCGCACTGATGAACCACTGCTGTCTGCAATACATTGATAATATTGATAATATTGATAGATAACTCTAGGTATTATTTTTCCCAGATTGTTTACAAAACGAAATCTCAATTTTCACATTTTTTTCGTTTTTAACATGTTTATGAAGACCGATCATCAGCTTCGGTTTGGTAATTATCTCTTAAAATTAAGTTATATTTGAATTAAATTGGTGTAATTTGCTGCAATTGAAGTTCGTCAATAACCTTGTTAGAACTTAGGAACTGTATATTATAAAAAATTTTATTTTTGTGTGTGTGTTCGTGTGCATGTTTTTTTTTCTAATGAATATGGATTTTAAAGTAAATACAATTTAGTTTTTGGTTTGAACAACCAACAAATTTTACTATCTATAAAGTTTTACATTAGCGTTATCTACTTTATATTTTATAAATACTCGTAAATGTATATATGTCATAAATAATACAAATAAATATATTTATTTTATTATATTTTATTATTAGTGTATTCTTTTGGTGTGCGCTGGCGCGCCCGCGCCCATAGTCCATCTGCCAACCACGGGATTGGGAAACACGTGAATTATAAGCGGATACCCTCTGATGACGATGCTTTTTTTTCTTATTTCATCTCAATTGGATCGGCTTTGCGATTATGACGATTTATTTCGACTTTGTGCGTGATCGTAGAAAACGAAAACGCTTACGTTAGCTTTAAAAGAAGCCAAACCATGGGTTCCAAGTAGTCGTCCGAAAGATGAGCGACTTTGCCCCTATCTGGCATTCCGTTGTTTACATTCATGTCGTAATATTATATTATAATTTATAAGCATTGGTGCACGTTTGGAGGTACCTGGGGTTGCTTGTTGCTTAACACTATCATCTCATAAAATAGAACCCTCAGTTGAACTAAACATATTTCGTTTAAAGCGGATTATTTCTGCGTTTATAAGAATGAATTTATTACAGATTATATTGGTTATACTAGAATACATTGAGAAATTAGCAGTTGTCCGAAAAACGATAAGAGAGAGGTACTTGATAAGACTCCGAAAACCAAAACATAATGCCAACCGTTGGACAAGAAAAATCTTTTTCGTTATCTTAATTATGATAGTTTAAACTGAATGAAGTAATGAAGTAATTACAATTTTATAGCGGTTTAATTTGAATCATTTAATGTTGCGATTCCCAAATATTTTACATAAATACCATATAATATATTAATATTGTAATGAAAAATTATAAACGAACGCGTTTTTTTTTCGTCAAATATTATTCTTTCATATTACTTCCATAAAAAAATTCATATTGATATAATATGAGTAATATTATGATTAGGAATATCAAAATCAAGTATAATATGCCCGATAAAATAGAAATATGCATAAATATGCTAAAAGAGCAAAAATTCTCTAAATATTCAAAAATATGCAAAATAAGATTTCCAATATTTAACCAAGGTATCTTGAAATGGATTTCTATGTCATATAGCATTGAATACAACATAGCAAGATTGATATTCATATGCATGTCCTTATCATGATTATAATAAATTGATTTATATGGAGAATAATGATAGTGGTATGTATTCTACCTTCAAATAAAAATTATGATTTTAAACATTATGATGCGCCCCATACACGATCAGGATCAATATATTGCTCAATATTTACATCAATAAATGTTTCAATTTTTTATATCAATGGATAATATATTACATTTTACGTGATAAGTGTTACCATTAAAAAGAACCAAAACTATTTTCATATACTTTTTTTAATTTTCGAGGTTGGCAACAGATTTGAGGTAACCATTTTTCGGCCAGGGCTGTTATCAATTTTCGGACAACTGCCTACATCCCGAATACATTATGTCAAAATAATACATAAATAATAATGATATGATATGAGTTTCAAATGATTTTATTGAAATAGCGATTGATTTCATACCGAGAACGTAGAGAAAACACTGGAAACACCGTATTAGGTTTCTCACGTTACCTTTCTATTACACCACGTCGATTTTCCTTAATGACCCGTTATTTACAATATTATTTTTAAATTAAAATATTTTATATCTGGATGTCAGGGCTTCATTATGAGTTACATTGGAATGAATCGTTCCAGCACTACCATGTTTTAGACTGAATGATTATACGTATTTTATTAGTCAATAGTATATGCATTGGAATCGCTCTGAAATACCTACAATGGCATTAGTTCTGTTGCCAATGGGGCGTCTGATGGGTGCTTTAAAATTAATCATTTACAGTCGGGGCCACAGTGGTGCAGTAGCCGCAGGCCCTAGTAGTTGTTGCACCCCGTCCGTTAGTGCGTTTATGTTATTCTAATTTATTGTGTACTCGGCAAACTCCGATCAATTGTGGGGCGCCTTATATGTGACGTAAATAACGCACCTAATGGGAAAGGGTCAGGGGAGATAGTTTTTTTCTTCTTTTTTTTCCCGATAAAAATGATTCTGTTGATCCATATTGTTGTTCCGTCGTTGTTTTACGTGCGTAAAACGCAATCTCTATGTGCATATTATAGTGTTCATTGGCGTTTCATTGCGATTAATATTATATAATTTACGATCGGGTCCAAAGTTTCTGGCCGTTGTACATTCGCGGCAATGTTGTTAGTTCTCGGGGCGTTATTTCAAACCGAATGCCAGCCACGTATGATATGTTTATTATTAAACACGCGAGGATGAACCGATGCGAATACCTACAACGTTCGCCCTGAAATCTGGATATCGAAATAATATGATTATTTTCTATAAGCATAGGTGAACTGAGTAATAATATCTATGCAAGTATCAATGTTGGAATTAGTTTTCAACGCGTTTTTGAACTTTACTCATCATTAAATTTAATCGTATAATTAAACGTAAATAAAAACAACACGTTTCTTGCGATATTTTTTTCATGATAATCGTAGCTGACGATTATACCATAAATAATACTACCGATGGGTCTAGACTGGTGTTTGAAGAGCAATAAAAAGTAAATTCGATATTAGAAACATTTCACGCATCTATTTCACAAACGCATTTGGAATGATGATCTTAATAATATTTTAAAACATTATATTTACCAATCTATACGTTGTATCGCTGGATATCAACGGTTTCAACCTGAAGACAGTGACGAATTGTTATTATTTATTTAATCGCTTTAATCCTATTGTGAAGTTTTATAAATACGCTTACAAGAAATTAATTGTTATTACATAAAACTACAGAAGTCTGTTAAGCTAAAAATCCTTTGATGTGCCAAAAAAAAAAAGAAGATTTTAACACTTTTCGTTAATTAATTCAAACTACAATCTACATATACATTGTAGTAAATTTCAAGAGTAGCAAAGATTTTCTACCACTTTTTCTGTTGCGCAGAAAATCACAGTTCGATCTAAAATTTCAAAAACAGAAAATCAGTATAACACCCAAGTCTTTACAAAAAAAAGTTAGTGCAGAAATGCACAGAATAAACAGAGTTTCTTACACAAGTAATTTTATAAAAATAATATGACTACTGATTATATGGTATTTAAATATTTACTTTTACAGTATTAAATATCTACAATTTTGTTGACTGATCGATATTAATTATACTAATTATAATTAAATTCACCTATGTACGAATTAAAATTTATTCATTTTATTAAAGAAAAAAGAAAAATGGTTTATTATAATATTTAATAAATTATATAATCATCTAAGTATTTGAAAAATGACAAATAACAAAAAGTAACTTTGTATATTGTGTAAAAAGAGTATAGTAAATTATCATGCCGTTCGTTACTTATGAAGCAAGTATTTATTACATGTATACATATATAATATATACTTAAATGTAACAGATAGCATTGTAACGTACAAAGTCGTAAAACGGATTCAAGTTATTTTTTTTAATAATCAAACTGAAATTAATTATAATACATTTTTTTCCCTCTTGACTAATGACGAGAAAACATCATTTTCATATAGTCTTGATTTCAGTGTATCAAGCTCGTCAAAATATTATACAAAAGCCCAAGCGAGAAAGGAAAGAAATGTTGATGCAAAACGTGCGATATGATTTCAAAACAAACGTTCCATCCATTGTGTATACTCGACAATATCACGGGTGCACGGTGGTAGGTAAAACTACGGTAGTGGGGTGGTTTATTGCCGTGGGTAGTTTTATAAGATCTCCCGTTTATGTACCACTATCACACGATCGGAAAAATGGGTATTCCTGGGAATGCTGGAGTAATTTTTATCAATTCGCAATTTCAGGAGGTACCGATTTCTGATCGACATGGTTAACTTCCGGTATAATTCAATATACGGAACCCACCTATATCGTCCGAAAATGTTATTAATAGCTTGTTGGGAGTCATTTCCCACTATTTTTCCATCCATTTAAAACTTTAAAGTAAAGTGAAATTGTTAATTTTTTTGTTTTTTTTTTCATCGTTTTTGCATACACTGCCATGGAACTAATTGTATATTTGTATTACGTACAATATTTTATTACAAAAAGCAATAGAGATATTTGAAAAAAAAAGTGCATTATATATTATATTATTTATATTTGAAACTGTACCGATTGATTGTTTATGATAATCAAAAATAGAACATGAAATTTAGTAATTTAATTTAATTATTAAAAAGATCTTGGTTAGTGCTACTATGAAAATGCTACTCGTTTATGGTTTAAAAAGATTAAATTTTTAATATGAATAATATTCTTAAGAATTAACACCCAAAAAAATTATATAAATTTTGGAATAAAAAAATTAATTAACAACGACAATTCTACACAGTATTAACATTATTATATGACCGCAATTAAAAATACAGAAATCCCTTTGGTATTTTACATTCAGGTATAATAATATACGGTTTAGGTACCAAACATAATCAACTTAAAATCTCGTTGTAATTGTTTCAATACAGATAATTATATTGTGTTTACTCGGTTAAGAGCTTTCCATAAAATCTGTATTTATGATTATTAATGACTGATATTGATGTTGTAATGAGTATAATATTTAGTACTCTTTGGATATCATTTGTTTATGTTTAGAACTATACTATAGTAATTAAATAATTAAAGTGTAATATTTCAATTTTAAACAAGATTCACCATTTAACCTTAGTATTTAACATCATAATAACTTTAATAGTATGTTAAAATCTGCTTAAATATTTAATACGTATTTAGTATAAAGTACACACACGTTATTAAGTACACTTATAACATGATTACACAATATAACCTACGTTTACAAGCCTCAAAACTAGCTTTTAAATATAATTTTAATTTTATAAACATTTATATATATAGATATATATCTCAATATTTATTAGACAACTATAATATCTCTATTTTTAATAGTGCCTCTAAAATTTGTCATTTTGTACTATAAATTACGACCCGTATGAGTAAATATTTATGAATATAAATAACGATCAAATAAATCTAAAAAAAAAAAAAATATGTACTACAATAACAATATAAAAATAATAGATTTTTTATTAAGGGTGGCAGATTAAATTTACATAATTTATCATTATAACAAACTAATCAAAACAATTGTTTTAATTAGACAATAATATTAATAATATTATTAATATTATCATTTAACATTTTTAAAATTTCAATATTACTGCAGTGAAATAAAATGTCCAAACTGATGCTCTATATAATTAATAGAAATATACCTATAAACCTATTAACCCATGAATTGCATAATATAAAATTTTTTTGATGAAATTATATTATCAATAAATACGATTTAAATTATATTAGTATCTTTAGCTATATGTTTTATACATATTATTGCAGTAAATGCAAACCTTCCCCTCACACACACAAATAATGTAAATCTTATTTCTCCTCCACTAAAAACTGTTTAAACTATTTAGTCGATGCATTACGTATTTTGTGTATAAATCTACATAATATTATCTAATATTTAAGTTTTAATCGAAAACCAACGGTTTGATAAATCCCCAAAGTACTTGCTACTACGTGTGAAAACTACTAAAGATCGTTAAGTCCAATGCTTCGTGGCCGTAATTACAGATTAAACGAATTGACAAAAAGAGAACGGAATTGTTTTTTCTTAAATATTATCTTCGAGAGTAATCAAACTATAGTTAGTTTTTCCCATGCATATACCATTTTACACATAATTTTTTTTATAAAGTTAATTATATATAGTATATATTATTTGCAGTAATTTGGTAGATCTACTGTTTTATTATTTTATTCGTTTATAGCACATTATTCTTGTTTATGTTAAAATTTGAAATGCATTGTTTATAATGTTTAACACCCTAAAATTAAATGTGTTTATTAATAAAGCATGTCAGCTTTGTGTGATTTCTAAAATATCCAATTTATACGGGAATTCACCTTCACCGTACAATTGTGTTTTGCCAAATTGTTTTTAAATGGTTGTTTTGTAGTTTAAACCATTATAAACAATATTGTACAATGTACAGAAATCTAATGAAAATATAATATTTTTTATATTATCAAATATTAATACCTAGTTTAGTTGTATTCATCAGTTAAAATTAACCAACAACAATAACCTCGAAAACACTTTTTAACACGATAAACTATACTTCTCGCTGAATTACATTTACAAAAATTTCATTATCTTTGATTATACGAGGTGCCACAGTTAAATTTTGCGTACACATTTTTCCAAAAACTGATTTTGGCTCAGTAATTAGTGTCACATTAGAAATTCTATAAGGAAGAAAAATTTTTGTTGTATATGCTGAAAAAAATATTAAAATATTATTCAAATATAATGTGGAAACAGCAAAATTCTGGAATATAGCGTAATGTATTGAGGTCCGTGAACGATGTGACTACTGAAAATGATAGTACTAGTAACCGAGTGAATAAATATAACGCTAGGGGTGATATTGACTAGGTAGATAAATACCTATAGATATAAGTTTGGTTGAGTGCAGACAGAAAATTGGAAATGCAACGACAATTGAACCAATATAGAACGAAAAACAATAAGGTAATATGGATCTTGCATAAAGACCAAGTAAGTAATGTCGATATTTTAACTTCAATCGGCACCGATTAGCACTTGTATATAGAATTCTGTCATGTTATCGTTGGCCGATTTCTGACCAGGTTCAAGGACCATAAAAGCAACGTATAATAATATATTATGTAGTTTCAGTCAATAAGAACAAGTTATAATCTTCAGTGGTGCTGATTGAAACGGTCCTTTCACGTAGCTCGTGATGGCAATAAGTATTAGACGTGGTGGTGGCTATCATTTTATTTAGCGCTTATCATCGTGATGATGGTCAAGTCAAAGGTGCGTGTATAATATAAAATGCAGTGCGGCACACATCGATGTGATAGAAACACGTGACAAAGGCTGAGCTGTCGCGGAAGAATGTATGCGAATACTACTACGTGGGAAATGTAACCGAAACCGATTAATTTGCCACTGTTATTGTTATTAAACGACGCGTAAGACGTAACCGATCAAACAGAGATTTGTGGAAGTGTTTAATTCCGCACGATGACTCGTTTCACATTAATAATAATATCGTGTTCTGCAATATATAGTAGGTTGTCGGCTCGGTGGACGCTAGTTTGTATACTTGGAATTTCTTCTAACGGACCTTGATATTTGTAATTATTATCTTCGTGTATTGCGTATTGCACTAGATCGTTTACTGTTTAAACAGGAACCACTTAAACCTGTAATAAGGAAAACGACACCTTTGGGTTCAAACTCAGGTCTAAAACCGTGTGCACAATGACGCGCTTAATGTAAAACAAAAAGTAAAGTGTGTTATTCGTTGCAGTGGCCACAATAATGTTATTGTTACTTATATTTAGCAAATATCGTAGAATCAGCTATGCCAAGTGTAGACTAATACTTCCTGTACATTTAAATTCATTTTTACAGGATAAAAGAATATAGGTACAGAGTACCCGCGTCGCGGACGATTACACACATTTATTTAAAATTTAGTGTATGAAAAAATATAAATTGAAGGCCAAATTTCGGTCGAGACATTCGATTTAGTTTCAGCGGGTTCGCTGTTCGCGTGTGCGTCGTTGTAGTCGTGTTCGATTATTAATCACCGAATCAGTTGCGAAAGTTGGACTTTTCACCACTTCATCGTCGACGCCACCGTGAATTCAGTCGCGTGAATTCTCCCGTTAGCAAAGAAAGACCGCAGAAGAAGACCGCCGTATATAATTACGTGCACAAATCAAGGGGGCGTGTTTGCCGTTCACCGCATCCCTTTAATTTCTATCCTTCCGCCGCCACACTCGCCTGTCGAATCGACTCGTCCGCGATTTAATAAATCAGCCACCATACTGCAGGGTGCATGTTGGTAGTGCAGTTGTTTAATGGTAAAAGGGCGAAAGGACCGTTTGTGGACGGTCATCGATTATCAGCGGTTCGTTTGATAAAAAGCTGTTTTTATGCGGACCCGCACGCAGAGCGAGATTGACGAAATTTTTATACAAACTTTACTGCGCACTATATTAAACTGTACGTAATACGTATATAATTATTTATTAATGTATGCATAAAAGTTAAAAAATAATTTCGCCTAATTGATATTGAATTTTACTTTTTTGTGTAGACTCTCTGTGACAATGAAATAATTAAATGTATAATTGTTTTTATTTTTTATTTCTTACCACAGACACCATTAATTATAGTGCCCACACCGACGTATAACAACAATTATGGGTCATTAAATTTGAATATCAATCTGACGGATTCAACGGGTAGCATTTATGATCTTTCATAAAAAAAAAAAATATTTTATTAACAACTGTGATACAGTGTAATACTGTAATATAACCATGTAAATAAATTAAATAAAACACTACCTATATAATTTTCTGAGTTGATTATAATATTTAACATTAAATAATATAAAAAGGAGTAAAATAATGTACTGTTACAATAATGGGTATAAAAAGTAAGTTACAAATAGAAGTTGTTCGAGTGTGTACGTATGTATATGTTACGTGTATACGTATATAAGAACAATTGAATTTTTATTATTTGGTCTAGTTTTCTATTAGTCTCAGAAAAATAGTTCTAAGTTATGTTGATATGAAAAATATATACAATAGAAGTATTCTATTTTTGTTTCTTTTATTCAAGTTGTTAATTCACCTACACAAGTGTAAAATTAAAAACTAATGGTAATATTAACAAAATATTTTCATTATTTCCTGACAGTTAAAATGAGATATTCCTATTATTGTCCTATTATGTCCTATTATTACTAATTTGTTGATAAGGTTTGAAGGATTTACTTGAAAAAAAATTAATATAATATAGTCAACATTAATCCAAAAGCTTATTTAAATTTTTTCAAAATTCTGATAACTCACTATTTATGATTGAATACAAAAATATTTAAATTTAATTAATTACAATTAGTTTTAATCAAAATTCTTATTTTTCATGATTTGTGTTTAAGTATAAATTCAAAGATTTTACTGAACACATAAAATAATATGTTTATAGCAAATTGAATACAATTTACTATCATTATTATTTTTTATGTTATAACAATATAGTTTAAATCGATTAGGTATAATAATAACAGATATTTTATAAATTTTATAGGTACCTACCTAAATTTTGGAAATATTCAGAAAAAACTATGTAACTAATACTCAATAGTTCAAAATTAACTTCTCAAAAATATCTTCTGTGTTACCATCATATTTATGTGTGTATATGTAATTTTTGTAGTTTTTCCATATTCAATAATCCCCCCTTCTCTAAAAAAAAAAAAAATAAATAAATAAATAAATAAAAAATACTCATATAATTTTAAAACCAATACGTTCCATTGCTTCAATAATATGAATATAAAATAACAATGGGTCATCTGTAGTTCGTTTGTTCAAAATATATTTTAAGTTCTGAAAGTAGCAAAGATCGATTGGTTTTACAAAGAAGTTTGTTTTTTTGTGATAAAATATTTGGATAGTAAAAATACACAGATTGGTCAGATTCTTTTCAAAACGCATCGAGTTTCAAATACCGTAAGGCATTACTGATTTTTAAACGAATCATGATAACCATGGAGTAGATTCAAAACAAATATTGAAAAATATCTTTTAAAAAGATGCGAACGATTCAATCCGTAGTTAATTTATTATTTTATTTGCTGATGCGACGACGCATGTGACAAGACGACAAACATCTTACTTCATCACAGCTGACAGACACCAATAGTAATAATTGCACCGCTGAATCGCGACAGCCGTTCCTCCTGTACGTAATAAATACTGACATTATTTCTTGTTCCCGAAATACCGGTGAAACTGTATAGATCTGTTAAGATTAATGAGTATTGTAAACGATGGTACACGGAGAAGTGGTCTACAAAATTGTTTCGAATTTTTTTTCTCTTTTCACAAACGTGTTTTCTGACGTCGACAAGTGATATACGAAAAGCACTCGTCGTTGTCTCGGTGATTTTTTTTTCTTGTTTCAAACATAATTAGTATAAGAACAATTAGATATGAGAAGTTTAAATTAAGTGAACAATGAAACGATAGATATAAGTTCCTGAGATGTGCACCACCGTTTTGCAGACGATATAATTGTGTTTTTTTTTTTCGTTTTATATAATAACTTTTGTATTAGGTTGTTTGACCTATAAGTCCCGGGTCACGCTGCTCGCCGATATAATATTACAAACTGATCATGACGATACACAAAAAACAATCTATTATTGTGATTAATAGTACATAACTTTATCTAAAACTTTTAAAACTAACTCATAAACTTTATGCAATAGCTTGAATTATTTTTCTCTGATGTATATTTCAGATAACTACCGTCGATACTTTTATCAACTGTTTATTTTAAATACATATAAAAATAGTCTCTACATGCACCTTCGGTATAATGTATAAATGGTGAAACCACCCACGATTTCATAGAAACATGATAAATCAAAATTTGAGGTTGGAAGGGTTGTTGAACAGACCCGCAACCTTTAATCGATTTATGTAATTCAATGAATTCTACTTTTAACCAGAAATTAATCAGAGAAAATTTCGAAAAAAGTGCCCGTTTAGCTATTTATCATTACTTTTTACTTTGCCATGGTATTTAATTGATTGAGTTAAGGTCAGTTTTTGACATAGAAAGCAATTAAAAAAACTAAAAAAACTAAAAAAACGTATTAAACCTTTGTTGAAGTTGGAAAATGGATAACATATTTGTTTAGCTTAGCTTATCTTTGATTTAATACAATTTTCAATACATTTTTCGAGTTAATTGAAATAGTACCTAATAAATGAGTACTTACTGAATTTTGGTGATTATATGAATTTTTAAATATATTTGTCGTAAGATTGTTGGTTTTGTCTGAAAGTTGTGTTGAAACTCTGGATAATTGACCAAGAATCACTTATTTAACTAAATAAATCGTTCATTATTTATCAATTGCAATTCAATATATATATATATATATATATATATATACATATATATATACTTATAAATTAGATATATAAAAATAGATGTATAAGTTTATAAGTTAATACTATTTTAAACTTTTTTTTAAATTTAAGACGTGTAATTTGTTCAAGGACATGTTTTGTTAGAAATAATTTTGCTATTTTTTTATACTTGAATCCTAATTATAAGGAATCTATAATAGCCATAAACACTTTACAATATATATATATATATATATTATTATTAGTATTATATTACATTATGTTTAACAATAATATAATATTATACATTTAATTAATATTGCAAATGTCCGTGTATAGTCGGGATGTTAAATTAATAATTAATGTAAATTAAATATTGAATATTTTTACTATACTTATTATATATTATGTAAGTTGTTAAACAAACATTTTTCACGACTAAAACATATCATTTATACATTTTATTATTATTATAAAATATGTGATGAGTGATTGTTGACTTATCACATTAATTATATTATACAGTATATTTTGCTGAATTCGTATATCTGTATATGTAAATATGAGCATTCAACAATTCCTGTAATATTTTGCGAAGTAGATTCTTTATTTTTATATAAATTCACAATTACAATATGTAAGTGTGTACATAAAACAAAAAAAAAAAAAAAAATAAACGAATAGGTTGACACGACAAGTATATATTTAACGTGTACATGTCTAGCGTACCGCATTGAATAGATGTACATTAGGTACATATTACATGATGGGTAGGTATAGTAAAAGTGATTACAAAACGTATGTATTTTTCATATCTTTAAAAACAAATATCATGAGGCAAACTTTTTGTTTGAAATAAATAGTATTCATACTCCGCACATTCTGTGTTTGTCGACTCATTGTTTAATATTATATACAATGTATAGTTACAACACAACACAACCACCATATTTTTATTATCAACCCAAAAACGTATGCGAATAAAAATTATAACTGGGTTTGATCTCGTATAATATATAAATAAATAAATAAATATTATTTTAAACACCACATCAACACAGATTCATGAAGGATTCGTTCCATTTTTTTTTTTAATCATATCAAATATTAATAATTATCTTTTAAAAATACATATTTTAAATCTCATACTATTGTTATATATTTTCGGAAACCCACAATAAACTGAGTTTGCATTCAATTATCCCTCTACTCGATCTCTTATATATACCAAAAAAATTATAATATCAGATTAAATAATAACTATAAAACAACATAAGTGGACGAATAAATAAATAATTGTAATTTTTTTCAAATATATTTAATATTATATTAATATTATATTTATAAAGTAAAATTATTACATCGAAATCATTACAACAAACAAGTCTTCCGAAGGTTTTTATGTATAAATGTTTTATTCTAACCGTAAATGAAAATTAACGAGTCATGAATAGTAACAGAAATAGCAGTTGTGAATGAATATTCCATTAAAATATATTTGTATAACAGCTTAGGACTGGACCTTTTGTTGTCCAGCACCAACTAAAAGTCCATGTTTTATCTACGCAGCAGTATGAAGTCGAAATAATTTAATGAATTGTTTTTCAACTTCTATGGATTGGGTTAAAAAAAGTATAGTAGGTTATCGTAAATTCAGATGTACCATATCACTTAGATCATTTGGGTGTTATGAGTTTTTGAATTAAGAATTTTTTACTTGCCCAAGTATCATCTATATTTACTTTATTTTCAGAAAAAATGCTGTATAAGAAAATCGAAGGGTTTCACTGCTATAAAACGTGATGACAGACACAAAAATAAAAATAAATCACACCATTCAGAATTTAAAAGATGCGTTAGTAATGCCTAATGAAATATGATAAGAAATGACAAAAAAATATTTAGAAACATTTAAGCTTTTCCAGTAAAATAAATAAAAAATACATCATTTATGTTTGGATATTTCCTAGTTATATTGAAGTGTCCGGATAACTAGACATGGTAAATTAGACGTGAAAATCATATAACACTTAGGTAGTAATAGGTACTCAAATATTTTTAGAAATAAATTTACAGTCAAACGTTTACACAAAAAATGTAATAAACAGAGTATATCTTAATTTTTAAAACAAGTAATAAGATATTGCTACCAATTATGTTATCTTCAATAATAATTTATGTATATTTTTTCTTTTGATCAATAATAAAAAAAAAAAAGATAAATCACATAAGGTACAAGCAATAGTTCCGGTATCTGAGTAGTCGGTAATATAAAAAAAAAATTCTATAAGTAAATCACAATTTTTCAACTTAAAAAAAACCAAAAATTATAAAAACCTAATGGTCAACATAATTAATAAAATATTTATAATCAGTTTGTCCATATGGTTTATATTCATTGAAATTTATTTTAAATTAAAACATGAACAATTTTAATAATATAGGTAATACGAAAAGTGGAAGAACGTGAGATCATTATAATATTGTTGACGTTCAAATTAAATTTAAATAAAACGCCTCGATTTTATATATTTTATTATTCTCGTCATATTAACATTTTTAGCATTTTACGTCAAGTGCACCATATTTTATTGAAATGTATAAAGCCAGTCTACGTTCACATCAGTCTTTCGTACAAAAGTTTTCGTCACTATGATAATCGTTAATCTATATTCTAGCCGCATTCCTGGCATTAAAGATACCGTAATCGTTTAAGTCATTTGCGGATTATTTTATTATTGAATCAAAACCATTTTATCTATCCTACACAATCGTTTACCAACTAACTATGTTGCCAATAAGCTGTGTTAATAATATCACGGTGTATACATGCGAATTAAACACGAATTGGCATACATAAAATTGAATAACAATTACCCACGTGTACAACATGTTTCACATACATTCAAATAAATCACTAAAGGTAATGCAACAAAAATTGTTCTGCCACTTTAAAAAGTAAATACTCTCGAGTCACTCAGTATATGTTTTATGCTTATATCTTAATTTTTTTCATCCCTATAGGCAGGTAGAGTTAATTATATTGTTGCATTTTAATCTTTTCATCTGTTGACATTATATTCCACCCAAATTAATCTCAAAACTCGCAAACATGGAGTGTTAAATTAATTTTTTAAATATCATTTGATATTATTATTCCGGACCTGCGATTATGTAACTAAATATATATATATACAATGTGTCCTGGGGGGGAAGTGACCGGCCGACGTCATATGAAAGTATACCGAAAATAATGAAGAAATACCCTTTAAAGAGGGGGTCTAATTTTTTTATTTTATATGTTATGGGCAATTTAACTTTTTTTTAACAAAATGAAACCTATTACGCATTATCTTATGTATCTTCAAAACTTTTCAACATTTTTAAGTAATTTTTTTTTTATTTTAGAGCTATTTTATTGTACTATCGAAAAAATACGCAAATAAACCAGAAATGTGCAAATTATTTTTATTTAATTGGAAAAAGTAAAAAATGTTAATTAAAATTTAGTATTTTTAAAAGTAAATCGCGTATTACTCAAAATAATTTCATATTCACTATGGTTTTTTTTTTAATTATTTTATTCTACTGAATATTACCTATAATTTCTTAAAAGTTTGGTTTTCAAATCTATCATAATCGCAGAATTATATGGTGCTAAACATTACAAGTCTTTTGTGATTGTAATTATTACCAATGAACAATTTTACTTATCAGCCAGCCTAAATTAGCCATACATGCACTAGAGGTGATAAAAAATAAATAGTAAGTTAGTTTATTTTTCAAAGACAAAATGGAACCTTGTAAACACAACAAAATAGTTTTAAATTTTAAAAATGAATGACAAGAATTTAATAAAAAGTTATGTTTATTTAATTAATTTACTACATTTTCAAAGTGTCCTCTACCTGACTGCAGACAAGCTTGAGCTCTAAATGAAACACTTTGTGTATTTCTGATTGATTTTGTCGTATTTCTTCTGCTGCATTGATAATACGGTACAACAATTGTTCACGGCTTTCGATGACAACAGGATACACTTTCTGTTTCATGTATTCCCACAAATAAAAATCTAAAGGTGTTAAATCAGGTGATCGTGGTGGCCAAGCTACAGTACCACCACGTCCAATCCATTGTTGGTAATGTACATTCAAAAATTGACGGACTGAACGAGCAAAGTGTGCAGGAGCGCCATCAAGTTGAAACCACATTACTTGGTGTGTTGCAAGAGGCACATATTCTAAGAGTACTGGCAATATCTCTTGTAAAAAGTCCAAAAATATGTTTTGATTAAGTCGATTAGGTAAAGCATAAGGTCCAATAACTAAATCATCTATCATTCCAGCCCAAACATTAATTGAAAATTGATGTTGGAATGTAGTTGGCCATATAACGTGGGGATTTTCAACAGCCCAGACATGTGCGTTACGGTGATTAGTTATACCTGTTCTGGTAAATGTTGCTTCATCCGTCCACAAAATATGTTTTAAAAATCCACAGTTCTTCTTTGTTTACGAAGAAGCCATATACAAAAAATTGATCTTACCCCACTGTCTCCATGTATTAAATTGTGACATCGGCGAAAATGATACGGATGAAGGCCCTCTTTTTTCAAAATGTTCCATACCGAGTTTTTTGGTATACCCAGCCTTGCAGATATGCGACGGATACTTGTAGTTGGATCCCTCGTAATAATATCCAATACTTCTTCTAGTTCTATATCTAACATTACACCTTGTTCATTGCGACGGCTTACTAAACCAAACTCTCCAAGGTGTCTGTGAATAGTCACGAACGACCGATATCCCAAAATAGGTCTTCCTGAATATCGGAGCCTATACTCTTGCACTGCGGCTCGAGCATTTCCGTTACAAAATCCGTACACAAAATGCATGTCAGCAATGTGCCCGAATGGCAAATCAAATAATCTTGACATTTTTATACAAAATTAGAAATTTGCATACCAATAATTAAAAATTGGCAATAACGACAACTAACATTTACTGAAGAAAATAAAATTACTATATAACTAAAATTTACCAAAGAAAATAAAATCAAACGATAAACGATAAACAATTAACGACTGATATTCGATTCTAAGAAAACTAAGGTAGTGACGATTATCAGCGAATAACTCTTCAATTATGAAAGATATGAAAACCAAACTTTTAAGAAATTCTAGGTAATATTCAGGTGAATAAAATAATTTAAAAAAAAACCATAGTGAATATGAAATTATTTGGAGTAATGCGCAATTTATTTTTAAAAATATTAAATTTTAATTAACATTTTTTACTTTTTCCAATTAAATAAAAATAATTTGCACATTTCTGGTTTATTTGTGTATTTTTTTCGATAGTACAATAAAATAGCTTTAAAATAAAAATAAAATTACTTAAAAATGTTGAAAAGTTTTGAAGATACATAAAAAAATGCGTAATAGATTTGATTTTGTTAAAAAAAAAATTAAATTGTCCATAACTTATAAAATAAAAAAGTTAGACTCCCTCTTTAAAGAGTATTTCTTCATTATTTTCGGTATACTTTCATATGACGTCGGCTGGTCACTTCCCCCCGGGACACATTGTATATATATATTTTTTTTTATTGAGGTGGCTAAACATTTACGTAGACTGTAACGATTTTTACCGGTCCTGGAAGAACATAAGATATAAAAGAAACTTGAGTTATTCAAGTTTCTAGGGTTTTAATTTCATTTCTGTCATTTAACTTATTTAATTTAACGATTTTAATGAAACACAATAAATTGGTTTATTTCATACTTTAAAGTAATTTAATTATTAGTTAAATTCACCATTGTATATACTACATACATTTACTATGCTTTTTTTGTTCTAGTAAATGAAATATATATAGATCCTCAGGTACATATTACACCTATAGGCATGTGTTATATTTTTTCAAGCTAATCTGTGAAAAGAAGAATACTGCAGTGATTGCCCGTTTATATTTTAACTTGTATATTATTATAATTTTAGTGTCGTAAATAATTTTTTGCTCTTATATAGACTTAAAATAATGTTGTATTCATTATCTTATTAACTATGCGTAACTATATATAAAAGATTATTAAAAACAAATTACATACTCGCAGAAGTTCTTTGGGAAATTTCTTTTACTTTATCAAACATTCAATAGACTGAATTATTTATTTATTTCCTTTGAACTTATGAAGCCACACTTAACTCTTACTCTAAAACATTTAGTTTATCTCACATGTTTGATCAACATATTATGTCCACTTTCGAGCATATCAACATTTGATCCAATATTCACTAACCATAAAATGCTATGTAATTGCATTCATGTTCATTTGCATAGGGATTTACGTAAATAATTTCCTTAAAATTTCATTCTTTGATGTTATTTAATTATTGAAAATTTACACTGCTGGATGGCTTTTAAAATGTCATCAAGTATCAATAAATAAATCATTTATTAATTACATCGCATTACATTAAAGCGAAGAATAAAGAACAATTTACAATTTAAATTTTAAACTTTGAAAATAGAGAAAATGCAAACGTTTTCAAAAACTTTTACTAGGATGCTCACTTGTACTTATTATTTTAAACTTTAGATACAGCAAAAATTAAAATTATTTTATTGAACACTGTAAGTTGATATTGATAATCTTAATATTAAATAAGTTATTATTCATATGTATATATTTATATTATTGGGTTATTGATTATGCGAGATCCGAAAAGAAATAAAGATTTAAATGTAAAACAATTCAATTTATAATTTATAACGCCGTTGGAAAATGGGTAAGATGTTAAATAACATGAAAAACTATTTTTGCCTGCAGTGCTTTAATCTAAATTACAATAAAAATAAATAAATTAATAATTATTAGAATTAAATTTACATCCATTAAAACTTTTTAAAATCATTATGGAATTTAAAACTTAAACGAACATTATAATTAAAATATGGGATTTGTATATATGTACGGTGTATTTAAACATAAATACCTACTTACACAGAATTTATTAATAGGCTAAATTTGTTGATTTTAATCCATATTATTTCAAACAAGGTATTCGGAAACAGTGATATCGTTCATCTATCGGGTGAATTGAATATTATTTGAATATTGCATTTGATTTGGTTGTGATCTATCAAATAATGCGCATCTATAAGGTTTATTTTTCATTTGATATCTAAATATATACATTGATCATCACGTAGGTATTTAGTTATAAGAGAAAAATCGTTTTTTACATGGGTGTATTCTCACAAGTTAAGTACCTATCGTTGAAGAAAAATGGTGTTCTATAAATCGCATCCCTCTTTCATCTGTCATCGGGTCGCCGCCGCCCATTTTTAACATGACGAGTTTACTTTTAGGTAGAAAACTTACAACACATAGGTCGAAATCTGAAGCAAGTGCCATCGAATGTGGATTATTTATGACAGAATTTTGCCTTGTTAACAGACGACAAGGGTTCCTAAATAATATAATATTCCCAAGGCGTTTCCAAAAGACTAATCTAAACACGTCTGTTATGGAATCGCGTAGATGATGATGGATCTGCTGCCTACGGCCTACCCGTGAAAACGCGAGTAATCGATCAAAACCACTAGCAGGAAGGGTGCAAAATTAGACTAAAGAGATTTTACTATTTTCTTTTTTTATTCAACCTACGTATCACGTAAGTATAGTTTATACGATCAGTGATCACACACACACACACATACACACGATCTTATAAACGCAAAAACATAATAAAATACAAGTGTTTTGTTTTATTCAAACTAGGCAAAATGATTAAAACACCTAACTGTGGTTGTAGCTAAAAATTTTGAGTTTGGTGATAGTATTTAATATAGTAGGTTGTGATGATCTATGAAAAATGATCTCTGCCAACATTCGGACAACGACGACGACACATTCTACAAATCCTGCCACCATACACCACCATCACTACCGTGAGGGTTGTCACGTATAATGGTAGGATAGATAGAGAAAGAGAGTGTGTGTGTGTGTGTGTGTGTGTGTGTGTGTGTGTGTGTGTGTGTGTGTGTGTGTGTGTGTGTGTGTGTGTGTGTGTGTATGTGTGTGTGTGTCTGTGTCTGTGTCTGTGTGTATGTGTGCGAGAGAGAGTACTGTGAAGTGCTGTTCATTTTCTCAGGGTCGATCGGTAAAAGAGCAATGTTGTGTGGTGATACCCTAGCAGCTATTTGGAATGCTATCCGTCTTATACTCGACGGATGAAAGGTAAAAGGCCACATCATCACACCACTTGGTATAAATAGCATTGGAACCGCCTCAAATCAGGATTTGCCAGGTGATATCCTGTGCGTTGTGGTCTCGGTTTCCACGTCGGATCAGTAGTGGTTTGTAATATAAATGACATCGAATTACTTTACTTATACACGTTCGAGTTCATCAATGTACGATCTGGAACGCGGTTTATGTTGCATGTGTAATAGTGAGAAACAACATTACGATTAAATAACAAAACAGTAAAAAAAAAAAAAATTAAATAAATAAATAAATTCTGACTGAGGTATTTGGACAGTGTTTGACAAGATAGATTGGTACGACAATAATAAGTGTCCGACATTTTTCATAAATTAGACTGCGTCTCGAATGATATTAATAAAAACAATCGGACCGCAAAAAAAACGTATAAACTATATTCTTAAATACTGTATTTGGTTCATTGACCCTTTTATAAATCGAGTTTTTGGTAATTTTAAAGATCTAAATTTGACAATTGATATTACAACTCTGCGAACGAATTATTTAAGAGCAAACTTAATGTTCTATAAATATATCAATGCATTTGTAACGTTTTATTATGTCATATTCGATTTCATTTTCTTGTTTTCTTTTATATTATCTCTAAGGACCACAAAACTAAATATTACGGACCCACTTATAACTTTATATGTTCTTGTCACATCAATCATATTACATTTCAGCCAGTGTCATGAATAATTTACTCGCAATTTTGGAAAACCTCGCGTTTCATATTTACGTTACCGATCGTAAAACTATTTTTGTAAAAAATAAATTTTAGAATTTGAATAATATTCATATCTACCTTCGTAAAAACCTATTCTAATGATTTTATTACGTCAGTCACGATGGATGGTTTTTTTTTTAATAAAACGATTTTAAAACAAAGAAATACTTTATTGCATTTTTTATCAAGTATACAATTCAAATTTTTCCAACGGTCTTTTTTATACCCGCCAACTTAATAATAAATGTATTTTAATTTATAGCTTAACATATATGCATTTTTTGTGATAGGAATTTCTTGACTAATCGTATAAATTATTTAATTATGCCTATGTGTTTTATTAGTAAGTTAAAATTAAACCATTGATTTTTCATAATAATTGGTGACGATGATTTATTTTAGATCCTTCGTAAAACAACTAATTATAAAATTCAAGATAAATATTTTTAACCGGTATTTGCAAAAAATATTCACTTAAATACTTCAGTTTTTAAGATAAATATGTTCTAAATATTGTCTGAGTGTGTTTATGATGAATGCACTAACGTAACAATCACCGTGGTACAATCAATAGAAAAAAATATAAACCAATCTCGAGTACGTTCATATAAGCTGTTTTCACTGTTAATTCTGTACTGAATGTTAATAACATACAACTGTATTATAAGTAATAAACTACTATAATAATAATATAATATGCTGGAGGAAAATATTTTCCTGCTCATCGCCAACTACGAGAAATCACAACGGTTCGATTCGTAAAACATGGAATCACGGTTTCAAATGTGCGGCGCAGGTAAACAATTTATTTGGTTAAACCATATTGTATTTATACTTTGGGAGTAAGATAACAAAACCTTTATGGATTTTCTCACGATAACACGAACACCATAGACTTTTTGCCGAACAATGATAAACAGAGAAAACCTAATTTATCTTTAATGCGATTCTCTTCACCTCCACCCCAAGCTTTCAGTCCAGTCTGTCGTATGTTGGTGAGGATATGAACAAGTAAACAGCAGGGCGAGAAAAACGACGACAACGACGTTAAGTCGGTGCTGACGTGACAGGCGCTGGATGAGTGAAGTTAATGGATTCTATTCAAAAGAGGAGGCGTCTTAATGCATCGTCTCATGTCGAATTCATTACTTTTTTTTACCGACGATACGGGAAAGATACCGCCACCACAGTATCCCATTCTTAAATTTTTAGTCCTACAAGGAAAAAATTAGTTTGGAACTTTTCATTAAAAAATACTCAGATAAAATTCAATCACAACCCGTACGGGTTTAATTCAATTTTCACAATAATGGTTTGCATACAAAACGGTTTTGATGAATTATCATTTTCACTTAAATATTTATAAAATATGCGATACATATTAATTTTTCAGTAATGAATACCAATAATATACAACGTATAAGGTTTTAGATTCTGAACGGAGTGATAGAATCTATTTTTAATTTTCAATTGCTTTTTGATAGATTTTACTATCAACATTTAGGTACACTAAAAAAATTGATCGCAAGCATTTATAAATTATAAACAAATATACTTTTGTTATTAACTATATTAAAATAAACGAACTCTATTATTCGAAGGTATCTAACAATATAATATTTCAAATTAAATATATTCAAGTAGTGTTGTAAATATTTGTAAATCGTATTTGGATAATCTTCAGTAACTTTAATGCTATTAGTGAATCAAATCTACTTGAATAAAAATGGTGATTGGTAAAAAAAAATTGTGATTTACAATATGTACAATAATAATAATAACTTGTGCAACATATAATAGCTTTGCATGTTTATGGTGTACAACACAACTTGTCACAAGCTTGTCTAATTGGATTATTGTCTATAAAACAATAAAATAGCGTGCAAATCCAATTTTAACTACTAAAATGGTACGTTTTTTCCTCGTTTTTATAACTTGACTATAAAGTCTGAAAGAATTGTATAATGTTAACTGCAGTTCTGTGTACAGTTGCATTTCTTGTCAAACTTTCCCAATATAGTTTTAGTTTTTACAGAACCACGTTTTTATTAAAAGTTGATAGCAATTTTCATAGTGAATAGAATCAAGAGAACCAAAGTAGAGAAAAAATATGCAAATGATGTATTATAAAATAAAATAAAAACGATAACAATGTAAAGTTATATATTGTACGTCAAGTCGAACAGGATAATACAGACGAACTGTGTTGAAATATAAAATGTACGTGATGCAAAGCAAGGCAAACTATTCATTAGGAAAAATGTGCGAGAGAAAGTTGTAAGGATCGATTTTAAAGAGAGGCGGACGTGTTGCGTGCCAAATAAATTTTAAAGTTTATTGCTTTTAAAATGAGTTAAGCGTGAGGTAATCGGCTAGGCACTACCAATATTTATACACAAAAAGTCAGACGTTATAATAATTATACATTTAATTATTTGTTTACGTAGTTATTAGGTGATTCAACATAATACCTAATATTATTAAGTTCTCATCTGTGCAGAGCAGTATAATATTTTTCTTTTCATGCCAATCATATTATAATTCAACGCTATGATATTCAGAACAATTTAGTACACTTTATTGTGTTAATATCTATGCTAATAACTTGGGTTTAAATACATTAGTACACAATACTAAAGATTTTACCGAGTATAATTTATTTATTATACTTCATCATTATGAAGTTATACATACTATATTATTCATCATTATTTCGGTTCTTTTTTTATATAGAAAATATTATTGGTTAATAATCATATTTTTTTGTTATTTTCGTTATTATTTTTTTATCTTTATTATTTTTAAAAGAAAAAAAATATTTTTAGAAATCTATAGATCATCATGAATTTTAAATTTGCTTCTAAGAAATTAATTAAAAAAAACAAGCAAATGCGTTGCTATAAAAATAAATAGATTTACTTACAATATTAAAGTTTTTCGAGTGAAATCAAATCCAATTAAAACAATATTTTATATTTTATTAACTAATAGGGTATTAATTTTTCTTTTTTACACTGAATATTGAATTTTAATTTTCACTTTTAAAGAAATAAAAAGTTTAATGCTTGGTCGATCATCTAAAGATTAAAACCTTAACATTATTGAATATTATTGACGATTTCAATTTTTAATTTTTTATTGTGAAATTATATAAAATCTATTATTTTTATCAAGATACTTACAAAAATAATGTTAATTTTCATCAAATACTTCACCAATATCTAATTTTCATCATGATATTAATATTTTTATGTATTTTATTTGATTCTGTAAAAATAATTAAATTAAAATAATGATTTCATTTCTTATAAGTTATGACTTATAAGTATTCACGAAAATAAAATCTTAAAAATCATGAAACAATGAATATTTTAACTTAATTTTTAATAAGCTTAAACAATTTATCCATCAGTAGTTAAGATTATTTTTGGATTAAGTCAGTTCGTCGAATTCAATTATTTTAAGAAGACAGATTTAATATTCAATATTAGGCTGTCTATATTTAGAAAAAAAATATTAAACATCTCACACAACAAACGCCAAGCTAAGGGTAAAGATTGCATCATTTGTTACATTAAAACTATCTACAAATGTTTTACCAGCTATAGCTGGAACATCGTCCGCACATAACCGATCTAAATAAATATTTGGTTCAGAAAATATACGAAAAGTTAACCACAAGTACTTCAAATAATTTACCCAATTCTATTTCTTATATATTATCTCATTTTGTTTCACAATTAATTTCTCCTTTTAACCCATTGATTTTTCTAAATTTTTAAACATTTATTTCTTTCTAAAAATTCTTTATATCCTTAATTACCAATGCACGAATTAATAAGCAACATTTACAAACTTTGTCACATCTTGTTGTAATCATAATTTAATTTATTTAATAGTTTATATTATACTTTTGATTGCTATTATTACTATTGTCTCTTGATAACTCATAACATCACTCTTTATAATGAATTGTAACTATTAGCCTTATGTTATTGTTGTTAATATTATTTTTGTGATTGTTGAGCTGTTATGCTTATACCAGTAAATGCCCTTAGGAAAAAAAATATAATATATGAAAACTATAATTAAGATTACTTGTGATATGTTTAATACATGTTTGGTTTTATAAATCAAGACACTGCACGATGTACGCAATTGCATTCATTAATACTATTTACTTTAAATACATTATTGATATAACATCAATTCTATATTTACCATAAGATGCCCATTGCATATTAACTCTTAATGGTTAACTAATATAAAAAATATCGTAGCTACAACGTAGGTCGTGAGCCGTATGCGATTATTTTGTGTCTTTATTGGAGCCAACCGCAACGTTCGAATCTAGGGAAAACATTAATTAAATTCAGCTCTTTTACTGGCCTCGGTGGAATACAAGGAACTTTATAGAGTTAAATAATTGTACACGCGAAACCAGGTTTTTAAATTGTTAACTCGTCCATTCACTAAACCGTTGTGTACCACGAGTTATATTGAAAATTGAATAAGTTGATTTCTCCAGAGTTCTAGTTATAACAATTAATTTACATGATAAATTAGACAATTTCTGGATAATTTTGCTCAACTATTATATTGTATTACCTGAATATATCATATTAAAATCACTAAATACATTTTAAAAATGTCTTTTAATTTATAACATCGTGCAATATACTTACACAAACGTTAAATACCTGATATTTTAAAAGTTGCCCCTTAATACTGCTTTATTAAAAATATATTTTTTTAGTTTTAACTTATAAACAACACAAATAACTTAATTATTATCAACATTGGATTTTTATTAAAAAAGTTTATATTTAATTTAAAAATATTAGTTCCAAAATGTGCCCGATAAAGATGCAAATAAGATAAATAATGTAATAATATATCGTACTTTTGAAGTCGATGTATGATAAAATTAATTTATATTGTGACTAAATGATTTTTAATAAGATGTTAAAAATATTTGATTTAGATTAGATTTGGATATTAATTTTTGAAACATTATCCCATAGATACTAAGGCTTAGAACGAAAAAATGTATTTAAAACAGCAAAAGTAACTTTTTTTAGAAACACGTAGTGATAAAATCAATATGTCTAACGATAGTAGCTGGAAACGAGAAAAAATAAATAGCAGAGATAAAACAATCAGTCTCGTTGATTGAAAAGATAGTCCATGGAGTAGTATTTTACTCTTCGATGTATTTACATAAAATAACAGTTAGTGTTGAATATGTCCATGGGGAATGATATTTAATATACAATGTAAAACATTTACGAAGCAAAATCAATAATTTTTTTTTTTTGATTTACCTGAAACCGCTTTACACACATTTTTTGACACAGCTTGGCGAAAGTCTGTAGGTGACGGCAATAGGTAGGATTGGCTTTTTCCTAACCATAATTTATAGATCTTTGATGTTAAGACAAGTGTTCGTTTTTGAATGGAACTGTGTGTATAGAAAGAGAAGAGGAAAAAGGTCAACTGAAAGAAAAAAGAGAGATAGATTGCGAAAAAATGGCACAGAGAGAGAGAGAGAGCAAAATAAAATAAATAAAAATACATTCGAGACTAAGGAAACAACATGCCCCTTGGGAATGGACCGATCAATCAGCTCGAATGACTTATCTCGTACACGGTCACTGGAATCAATCTATACATCGGTCGAAGGATCCACAAAACAGTGATTGACGTTATAATCGCATACGTAGCTATAATGTCAATGAATTAATTTAGCTACAACAATGTGAACACGTTCAGTTTTACATATAATGGATTTTATCTAGAAAATAAAAATGTATATCTCTATTATGAGTTTTTAACTTTATGTATTACATAGTTTTGATTAAAATGCAGGCAAATTGAATTATTGTAAGATAACTTTGTTGCATAAAGAATGCATTTTTGCTACTATACAGGTTGTATAAATAAATACTTACAACATACGTACTTATATATTATATTTTAGTGATTCTTATTAAATGAGCTATCATTACATATGTATCACGATTCAGTTAACAGATATTCTGATGTTTTTCTCCGAAACTATAACGAATAGTTACTGCTTACTAATTTACCATTTGACAATTATCTAAAACTGCCTCGTCCAACGAAATTTAAATATAAATAAATTAATATAAAATATAAATTCATATTAAAAACAGAAAACATTGTATTTGTACATCATCATTTAACATTTTCATTTTATCCGTTGAAATTATATTTACAGACCACAATATTAAATGTTAAATATAGCCATACATGAAAAATCAGATAATTTTATATCACTCAACTACAACCTTTGATCATTGAGTTGAGCTGAAACAAACAATTTATCTGTGGTAACGACGGTGACGAGTATAATATTATATTGCATTGCTGTTATGACTATATGAATATATAGATATTATCTTTGATATTTATCGGAACCATTCCTGATTCGTTAGCAATCGGATTTAATCTACAATTTCACACAACTATCGTGAAATTATTTTCGTCTCTTGGCTCATACAATATACGTGTACCGTGGACTGTAATATTATAATTACAACGTTCTGCTCTATCGGAAGAATGTATACCATCGCATTGGTTCCGTGACACGAATACACTGCTACAAACTTTTACTATTATAGTTTAGTAATATGAGTAGTTATAGTATTAATAGTGTTATATAGCTATTAAGTTTACTAACTATTAAGTTACTTGTTTAGACGATTTTGCCAAGTTGGTCATAGTCATAGCTGATGCATGTAGATAGAATAATCGTAAGTTTGTGAAGTTTTGTTTTAAAAATAAATTGCTCTGGTCGTAACTATTCTCCTGTTCTGTCACCTGAATAGATTACGACTGAATATAAATAAACATTAGTTAATTTTAAATGACTACCTCAGTTTTCATTATTCTGTTGGCTATTATTTATTTAAAAAAAATCAAAATTGTGATACTTGATTAATGAAATGTACAAGTGACTTTTAAAATACACCATTCACTTTGGGTGTGGAGGAAACAAGCATATTGACTTGGCATTATGATTTGATTGAATTACAGTAACAAGAATTTTAGTTTATTATACCTTTTAATTACAGTGTTTGACAAACAGTTATTTAAGGTACTTTCATACTTTCATGTTTAATATAAATTAATACACAGTTTTTCGTATTTTTCAAACAGATGATTGGATGACTTATGCAATAACTGTCTACATTTTGATTATCTGTAAGAGTTATTTGTAGTTAGTGAAATTATTTCTATTTTAGGACTATTTAATTGTTTGCGGTTGTTAATTAGTCACTTCCATGTAGCATTGTTGGTAAGCAGTATGTATGAGATCAAAGAACTTTCATTTAAAGGGATTACGTTAAAAATAATGTAATTAGTTATAATAATAATTATTATTATTTAAGATTTTTTCCGTAGTACTACTGCAGTGAGTCTATTTAAAAGTGGTTTTAACCACTATTAGTTCTAAATGTTATGACCAATCATATATTGGTACAGTATAAATTTTTTATTGACCTTGAGAGTTCGAACATAAACTTTTCAGATAAAATCACCCTTGAATTCTTTATACAAGCCTATTGGCATGTTTAGTTTCATTTTACTCGAGTAAGTAAAATACAGCGGCAAAGGGATAATTATCACGTATGGGATATTTCAAAAACACTCGAATTTAAACAAACTAAACGTTAATACAATATGATATGTATCAGGCTCTGTTACCATTGTTAATTAACTTGGGCATAGACGAAGTATGGTATTCTATGGGGATTAAAGTTTATAAAATATACAGAAGTATAGTATTATTTACCATTAAAATTATGAACGTTAATTTAATTTTAAGATATTACATGTATTTGACCTAGAATGACAATTGTTCATTACCGTAGATTTTTATTTTTATAATCGATTTTCAAAATTAAACATTTAATTTTATCTATGATCCATGTATATTTAAATATTTTTATCAAATAATCGTACTCCTTTTTTTCAGAATTCATAAATTTTTTATGGTTTTAAAAATAATAAACATAAAATTTAGATATGCAAATCACATATTTGAAATTACCATGGCACATGCAAGTATACGGAACGATAAACCTTTTAGGAAACACTAGGTACTATAACACTCAAATAAGTAACGTACCATTTTGTTACAAAATCATATATAGTAATGTATAACTTAAAATAATATATACATATATATATATATATATAATTGTGTTCTATTACACTTAGGAAAATATTACAACTTTACTTAGTATTGATATTTTATATTTTTTATACATTATCGTTTTATGGCAGTTAAGTCATAGTCTTCATTAACTTATCTGATTTCAACTAACTTAATACGATCACATATTATCATTTGCTTTACTTTTACAAACGTTTAATTTTGGATCCATTTTGAATCCATTATGTCTTTAATTATTTTGAGTAGAGTCGGGGATCAGTAAATATTATAATTAAATGTTTTCTTGTAATTGGATTATTTCAAACCTTTTTTGGGATACAAGAAAAGTTCCATTACCATAACTTTCATATAATCATTTTATCAGGCTTTATGGGTGTACATTTTGGTACAGATAGAACTTTAAATAGTTAATTTTGAAAATTCCCGTATAGTATTTCTCAACATAGCGGACACAAAAAGAAAAACCATAAATATAGTAACTGTACAATAATATGTTATAATGATCTGATATAAAATATGAATTTCGATTTTCGCTGAACACAGGAATTTTTTGTGTTATCTAGCAATCTATTTCTAGAAACTAGAAATGTTCACCGATTTCTTAATTGAATATTTTATAGTCATAATATTTGAGGATTTATTTAGAATTTGACATTTTTGGAATTAGGACTTAAAATAATCAATTTAAAAGCCCATTCTTCATTGCACCAAATTCTTGATATGTACAATGGCCTAAATGATTGAAAGGATGTTCAGTAACCATTGAACAAGAATAAATATACCTAATATTAAAAATACAATTGTTTTTAATCACAGATTATTATATCTTGAAATATAGTTTTTGACATCTGCACGAAAAATATTATGACTTAAAAGCATATCAAATAACTTTTGAACGTTTTAAAAAAATATTTAGGAAACGTTCAAAATTGATTCAAGAAATGATATTACAATATACTAAAGGCTGCTTTCATATTTAAAATAAAAATATCCTTACTGTTTTATTCAAGTTTTTAAAATATTTTTAAAATTAAAGACATTTTTTAAAAAAATGTTAATGTTATAAAAATTATTTGATAATTTTAAAAATTCACATTTTTTATTGATTATATTGCATCCATGCATTTTATGATTCTAAATTTACAATTCTAATTCTTCCAACATAATATTAGGAGAATATTTTAGGAACAATCAAATTTATACAATTTATTTATATAAATTATTTGTTATAATCTTTTTCCTTCTATAAAAATTAACCACCAATAAATTTAATAAATGTGATACGTATTATATCGAAATGACGGACCTGTAATATACAAATCATTATCATAATAAATATATATATATATATAATACGAGTTAAAGAATATCAGATTGCCACAATAATATAATATAGTTGCTGTATCCACGTATGAATAAGTATTTTAATCAATTGATTAAAAAACTATTTTATGTACGAGTACTATTGTCTACTAACACAGTTATGTACCACTTTTGCCTATACATTACTCCGTGTTACGTAATTTTCTACAAATTTAAATGAATCCTAAAAGCTACTTAAACTAATTGGTAGACATATAAGAACACTCAAATACACGTATATGTTTAGTGTACAAGCTTAAAACCAAAAATTACAAACTCTGGGAAAAACCAATTCAGCATATTAATTTAATGAAAAATAGTGTAAAATTGTGAAAGTAACTGCTTTTAAATAATGTGAGGCGAGAAATATACTTTTAGTTAATCGGATAGAAAATCTTAACCAAATGTATTCTGTCATAATAATATAAATCTAGAAAACTGAACAAAGTTGGTGAAAAATATACAGTGTGTATCATATAAATAAACGAAATCAATATTTTTTATGTTTAGTACCTAGATAATATTATACTTAAACTAGCATATTAGTTATTATAAAATTCAGAGATTAAATGCTTCATTGATATTGTTCTCATTTTATATCTTAGTATAATATAAAATATGTTGTAGCGTAAGTGAATTAGGTATATTTTATATTATTTTATTTCAAATTGATTAAATATAAGATAATTAGATTTATGATGAAATTAATCAGATTGTATTAATTATTAAGTTCACGTGCTTTATTTTTTAGCTCACAAGATTTTATGCTATTATAAGAGTGACAATACTGTTGGAGTATAATAATAACTGTAATAATATTAATTATATATAATGTAGTTGCTACAGACTAGAAAAACTTTGGTCGTATGTACTATATAAAATGAGAATAATTTATTTCACGTTTATACCATTATCAGAAATGTACTCATAACACAAAAAGTATTTTTTTTTTTCAAACAATTAATGTCTTACTACGACATAACAAATTAATTAATAAGCGTGTATCCAGAGCAATTGCATTTTTTTTATTTTGTTTTTTTGTTCGTTCGTAACCAGTCATTAGTTTTACAAAAATAAAAGTCCTATAATAATATAATATAATATATGTAAAAAAAACCTCATTAAATTGTATTTTGGATTTGTTAATCTATTTTAAGAAGGCCTCTTTCAAAACTGATCGTGAATTATTGATAATTAAATCGATATTATTTTATATGTATTTCTTGAACCTTTTTGGCATGCGTTCAACAAAGAAGCTTAAACCAACGGTCTCGTAGACAGTTCTGATAAATTACAACCCATATAAACCATACTACTTCAGGATTTCATGTAAATACCGCTTTTGACATCCATTAGACGTATTGGAAATGTACCAAATAATTGTCAACTAATTAAACATTACACCAATACACCTAGCATGCACAAAGTTTGTACTTTCCATAGAGTTTGTAAAATTTAATTTTGTTTTAACTCGAAAATTTTTGAGAATACCATTAATAATGATGAATTAATGATGTTAATCATCGTGAATTTTTATCATTTGATTCAAACTTTTAATCACTATTAATTAAAAATTAAACTCAATTACGTACAAAAGATTTACATCGAGTAATTTTCGATTAATATGTTTTTGATATGAGTATAACATTATGATCGATCTATTTCTGATTTTGATTGTAAGAGATTTGAATAATTATTGATTGGAAGTCAAATTTTGTATTATAGTAAATATAACGATGTGAATCGTTGCTTACCGGTATTAAGTTGTAAATAATATAACTAAGGAATAGTAATTTAAATAGAAAATCTAAAATCTATTATTTAAATTACAGCTTAGGTTTTAGCATGACTTTAATCCAATTACGCTAACGGAAATTGCTTTGTGTTTTTTAAAAATACGAGAATCATAATAAATATTACAATTTATAACAATTACATTAATTGTATCGAATATGATGATTATAATTTAATCAAAACGCATGTTATACATCGATCTGAGTTTAAAATAATATTTAAAATGACATGATTAATTGCTTTTGGATGTATATATGAGACAAAACCTCAGATAGTCTATGTAACCAACCCAAAACGCAATTTCTGAAATATTTAATCCAAAACTTCACGAGAAAAGTGAAATTAATTTTCAACATCCAATTCAATCAGTCTACTCTTTTTCATTTCATTTATAAGTATATTATACAAATAATTACATTTATTTCTATATAAGTTAATAAATTATACTTTTCATTTAATGAGAGTGATAATAATAATATCTGTTATTTTTTGATTCATTTTCATATTATACTATATAAAAATATACTTGTCGTAAACAAAAACCGTATTATCTAAGTACATCTGATTACAAAATGTACGAACAATTTGTCTTAATGGAAAGTTATGAAAATGAACAGCACACGATAAAATTATCATTTGATAGTAAAGTTTTTTTCTTTCAAGTGACCTGTTCTTTTCTTTATTATTATCATCACGGAATAGAGAACTTATAAACATTTTAAGTAATAGAGAAAAAAAAATGTTGATAAATAACAGGCAAAAAATACATTGGTAAATAATCAGGTTTCTCAAAGACATAAAAACATACAATGAAGAAGGTAAATTAAAATGAGCGTAGCACACAACTTAAAAAAGATTAAAATAATAAATTATATTTGAGCAATACATCAAAGTATCTATTTATTTAGTTTTTTATTATGTAAATAGTATGTGAATTATATTTTAGTTTTGGTTCTTTATAGCAGCATGAAAATGATGATAATACACTATGTCTTAAAGTTGTAAGCAAATTTAATCATAATAATTCGTTAAAAGTTGTTAAAATAAAAATCGTTGAGATTATTTGACTACGAAAACCATGAATTATACGCAAATAATTCACGCATAATATTATTTTATGCGATAAGATTTTCGGTTGTATAATTTTTTTGTAACAATTAAATGCCCAGATATTAATCATTAAAAAATATTCACCAGAAAAGTAACAACACACAATGCCTACTTATTATTCAAAACAATAGAAAAAGTTTTTTAATTTTTTTCTGGTTGTTTTTTCCCCCGTCGTTAATATTTTCATCACCCGACCGCCATTAAAATATGAGTTCGATTGTTCGTTAAAATTCAAATTGTACCACAACGCAGGATTCTCATTTGGCCAATAATATTTATGATAGGTACTTATATATTTTATCCTGAATCAGTGGTATACGAGCTGAGGGAAGAGGAGGGGGTTATATTAAAAAGTATACGATAATAAATTAAAAAAATTGTTACATTTTTTTTTTTATAGAACAATTTCTTATTTTCTGAGTTTTCTTCATAACTCATTAATGACCTCGTTTTTGGAGTCAAAAGAATAGCACGATTTATGGACAACATGATCAATCTATTTCATCTATCCTTTATAAAATTTAACTTTGGAAAAATGTACAGAAATATTATAAATTCTAAAACGTAGCAGAAATTTAAACATCAAATAACTGCTGTCAAAATCCAATAGCTAAAAAATTTAAAAATATATAAATATAGTATAGGGCACAGCTGTACAGGCGTTTAGGATGTAATTATTTCCCAGCAATCTTACACTACCAATCTAGAGTCTACAATAAAATTCGTTGATGATATTGAGTATAATTTCGAATATCCGTAATGCCATCATATTTATTGTTTAAAACATTATTTATATATATATATATATATATATTATTATATTATTATATATTATATATATATATATATATATTTTTATAAATAGATTATGAAAATAAATTGTTTACAATTTTTAAAATTTATTCATTTTCATACAACCTATGAACAGAAACCAATGGGTAGTTGAGCCTTCCCCCCTCCTCGTGTGTGTACACCATTGTTCCGAACGATAGACAGTCGAGAAACGATAACTTGAAATTTAAGGGGGATAAAAATACACTTCAAGATATATATTATTCGAGATACTTAACTCGAAATTATCAAAATTAAATCAAAACTTCAAGTTATGTAATGAAGTGTAATAAAATATGTATAAAAATTATAAAAATGTATGATAAATATATGTACATAAATGTTATACGAAATTTAAAATAGATGCAATACTATTATATGTATGTATATATGTATTATTTATTAGATACAGTAGAAAAATAACCTTTAATTAATTTTTGGGTTTTCGGCTGTTTATTGACAAAATGTTCTAATTTTAATATCCAGGTCTCCGACAGATTCAACAAACTGCCTAATGATGATATTGCTTGGTTTGCCTTTTATTGTCACCTTTATCGTCTTTACATTTTTTTAAAATATCCACCTTATTTTTTAAATAATGTTGACAGCGTATTTGGAGGAATATTAAACTCTTTTGCGATGTTTTGTTTTTTCTGGTTACCTTTTTTCACAAATTGTATCACATGAACTTTGTCAGCTATAGTTAAATGATTTAATTTTCGTTTTTAAGACATGTTTAAAAATATAAAAAAACACGCACGATAAACACGACAGGTAATCATACTAACTAATACATACGATATTACTATATGTCTATATATCATATGTATACTATATAATATGTGCATACGCTAATAATCATTTTCTATCTACTCGTTTGATCTTTATTATACAGTACTCAAGTAGATAAAACATAATATGTTTACAAAAATACCCAGGTATAACAGATATGATATAATTCGATTAAGCTACCTATTTATCACAATTTTATATTCGAGTTATCGAGATTTATAATATACATTAAGTGATATGAGAATTTCTGGGGGAATGAACAAAAAATTTGAGTTATCAAGTTTTTCGAGTTATTGCGACTCTACTGTATGTTTATATTATGTAACACCGTGAGAGCGAATATAAATGAGAAGCAACGCACGAAAAATGTCCCGTCGAGCCGGTCGAAAATCGGTATTTGAGCACATTGAGCGCATACGTACCTACCACCGACCCATGAGGCCGTCACGGGTTGAATAAGAGTCCGCGGTACAGCCGTGACATTTTACAACGGTTGACGATCCGGGGCGCCCCAGCGAATCGTTACAAAACGTACGGTGACTTCCGGTCGGACGACTTTTGTCGGTGATTATTTACTTCAGTTGCATTTTGTATGCATGACAAATTATTATTATTACTATTATTATTATTATTATTATTATTATTATTATTATTATTATTATTATTATTATTATTATTATTTCATTAGCCGTAGCGAAATAGTAAGTATATTTCTTTGACGTTTTTGCATTCGTACACACCGCGTGTATAATCGATCGGTAGAGTTTACAGGACGGACTTTGCGAAGAGTCAATGATTTTCATATTATTCATAAAACGTGATCATTACATTTAATTAAATGCCAAGTGAACACACGCGCACATACCGTACACACATGACACTATAGGAGTTAGGCAAATAATGAAAATATAACATTTTTATAGATAATATTATATTATTTGATACCGCATATTTTCTTATTGGTTATTAATTATTGTTATTTTTTAATAATATTATATCATTTGGACTATCATGCATCCGGTATTCGATGAAGATATGGTATCTTATATTTTATTCAATAAAACCTTTAGTTCTTGGAAACCTATGGGAATTTTATTTTTTGTGTCATTGAATCATGAGAATTTATATTATTTGAATCAAAATAACAATAATAAGCATATAGTTATGATAGTACGATTAATAAGCAAAACGTAATAAATATGTTAAATTTTTTTTATGATTTCCTTAGCTCATAATAGGCATTTAAAAAATGCTTAGATAGACAGAAAATTGCCTTTCAAATTAAATAAAATGTATTTTTCCATTCGCTTTGACGTTTAGTAAAATGTCGACGGCTACGACGTGTATTACTGTATAAAAGTGTTTAGGGTACGTTTATATCGGTTCGTGTATAACAGTACGTGGTGCTCCGACGATGACTGACCGACCGCGGTGGCTTTCGGTAATAATTGAGTAAGTATATATTCGGCCAACTCGTCTCGTGGTCTCATCGTTACCTACCGCGGTAATGGGACTAAATTGAATTAAACCACTGGTCGTGGTATTATAGACGAGGCACCACGACGGTAATCGGTGCGTATAACTTAAATCCAGCGAGGCGGTCGGGTGTTTTGGTCAATTTTTGAATTCACAGCCTCCAAACGTTCCTGACACTGCGTAGTATATAGTGTATAATTTACACCCCGTGAACATCGGAACCGCCGCTAGAATCGAGACATAATATAAGGTATAAACACGAACACGGAGCAATTTGTTCGTCGTATACCGACGTTACCCCCGAAGCAAGTGTATTTTTATTCACCCCCCCCCCCTATCATCCCGGGCTTGGGGGCGCATCGGTGAGTTTACTTTTCTAATGGTTTTCCGACGCTACAGCGTGACGTATAATTATTTAACGGAACATCGAACGCACCGTGCAGACAGGACGTAATAGTATAACCTTCACGATTTATGATCTACTATACCTACGTGTACCGCACACTGTGTACTATATAATATGTCTGCAGGGTATTATAGGCACTAGCGCACCGCAACGTAATCGATCGTCCGTGTAATAAAACCTATAGGCTGCATGCGGGTCCACGTGTTTTTCTGTTTTTCCATCCGTTTCGTCTGGAAAACGTCCATTTCGTCCGGGGATCAGATGACTGAATCGAATGACGTACGATTTTTTATTTAAACTCTTCTAAGTCAGATCGCGCCCTATGTTATAGGTGTAGTGTCTATATGCAGCGTGGCATACGCGTTTCACGTAACTATTGGGAACGTTGTTCAAACAGAAGAACCGCGCACAGCCACCGTGTATTAATTGCTATTGTGTGGATATTCGGGACCAACCACGTGGCCCATTGTCGTGCGGCTCGTGCGCATCGTGTCAGGAGCGAATAACTACGTTATCAGGTCGCGAAACGGCGTTAAGCGTTATCCCACACTGGTGTACCTCGCATTCGAGACGGGTGGCTTAGGGTGGTGTTTTTTATTTTTTATTTTTTTTTTTTTTTTGTAGCTAGTCTTCAAAGTCTCATTTGCTCAGTTTTCCATTTGTCGTTAGCAGATCCTTTCCATTCTGCTGCCCCTGCTGATCCCGCGTTGAACATGGAGTAAAATGATAAATGATATTAAGTGTATAAAGGATGAGGCGAGAGGGGAAAAGCAGGAAAAAAAACCATCGGCCAAATCCTTATACAGCGTGTAACAAAAAAGCCTGTCAACCTTTTTCCCTTCCCCCCCCCACGTAAAAGTTTTCGGTGGTAGGAGGACGGGAAAAATTGCAAACTCCACCGTTAATGAATTGACGAGTTGTTATACAGATTTCCAACGTATTATAAAAATAGGTAAAAACAACGGCAACACTAATTGAACAACAACCCGTCAATCACTGTACGGTTAGTATGTAGTAATAATTGTTTATCATAATAATTTTAAAACTATGGGGATTTATTTGCCGCACTAATTACACCGAATGTGTCTCGCCGATGCACGACTGCTTTAAACGAATTAAACGATTGTTGAAATAATAATATGTAAATTACTTTTATTCATTTCATTTTTATTACGCATTGACGTGCTATAACAAACGCATGATTAAATCGCTCAAGCGGTAACTGTTTTATAAATATATTACACTCAAATTATACACTTGCAGTACACGATGAACACAGTTTTGCGTAAATAAATTATTTTTACGCATCACGTTATTACACTGAAATCTTTTTAAGTACGTCCTGACACATTCCTAGCGGCAAACTAACCACCATACGACGTACTATAAGAACACATAGGTATTAATAAAAACATTAATTTTGTGTTCTACAACTAATAGAATAATTTAACTCACTGTGGTTTCTTGTACTATTATAAGGTTGACGTTAATAGCGCAGATTAAATGTGCACCATTTTAGGTGTGTATATTATTCTCATTGCGTCTGGGACTTCACATACTTGTGAACAATAATAACAGCTATTAATGAAATACTACCTAATCCAACCACAGGTTTCAGCTTATCTTATACACGCATAAATATGGTATTATTCAAACGAATTATATAATTGTTCTTATTCAAGTGTTATGAGTAAAGATTAAAACTTATGTGGATCAAAGACAAAAATAATAACAACCATATATTAGTTGAGAAATGTAATTTAATCAAAAATAACATATATTATTTATTATGTTAAGACTTTTTTTTGTGTTTTTCTTCGGTGGTTAGTGAAAAAATCTTATTAAACAATTATGAGAAACATTCCAGAGAAAAGTATTGAACATATAAATATAATAATATACTCTTCAATTAAATCGATTCAGCAGTATGTGGTTAATCCATCAATAGAAACTTGCTATTTTTGTGTCAAACACCCTTAATTCTCAAAATTCGTCAATCAAGTAGTGACATGTAGGTATATCGTCTTGACTGTCACCATTTTGCCGAAAATATTTGATTAAATACGCCATAGGAACAAATGCGAACAAACCACTTTCAACGAAAAAGTCACATTTAAATAGAAAAAAATTGAATAATGCAGAAACATTTTCAAATCTCAATATAAATAATTTCAACTTAAATTTCAAATTCTGTTCTTGACGTTTCACTAAACGGTTTTTTAATTTTTTATCAACAAAATATAAGAGATATTTTCTACGCGTCATTTTATTAATATTTTAAAATTAAAATAAATATGCATATATTTTTTGAATATTTTCAACCCCAATTGATTTTTTTTTTTAATTCCAGTTTTCATACTTATTATCTTAATTTTTTGTTCGTATTTCAATCAAAATATTCTAGTCTGGGTTTTTATGTATCATACTTATATATATTTGTATAATTTTAATTTTAAGTGATTATATTATATTATATTATATTAAAGGCTTAAGTTAAATTATACTTCTGGAATCGAGGAAAAAACTATTTCAGAAATTAAATCTTATTGAATAAACTAATAATTCAAATGCCACGTATGTAAATAACAGGACTCTACAAGCTATTTATGATATTTGTCCCCAGAATATACATAATATGTAGATATGCTAATATATTTGAATATTAAATATCGCCAAAAGGTAGGTAAGTATTTTAGGATAATAATTCAAATCGTAAATAAATGAATGAGAACAATATAATTATTGTCATCATTACATCGACATTAACGAGGTTGAAAAAGTGTTTCGATGTATACTTGTATTTATTTGTATTGTTATGCCTAAAGTTATGCATAAAATACTTATTTTTGTGTATGATAAACAAATTGTATATGTATTCTGTTACAATAAATAAATTTGTTGCAAGTAATGCAAATTAAAACCTGTAATATATTATTACAATACATATTCAATTTATCAATTTATATTAAGTAGAATAATCAATTATTATTTTTAAATATTTGTCATCATTAAATTATTATTAATTTACAGTGAAATAAAAATGGCATTTTATTCTTTTTAAATTTATGAAGTGTTGACCTACATTATGCAACTTACTGAAAACCAAATAATTAAATTTGTATTGTATATAAACATTTACAATAATAACACAATTATATTTTAGTTTGAACATTTATCTGGAACAATAAAGAATATAATTTAGACCAAACTTAACCATAATAAAGGTATATTGTTTCCTTAAATCGAATTTTTGTCTCGTTATGAAAATTTAGAAAATAAAACTAAATTTTTTCAAATGACCATACTTTCAAGTTTAATAAAATAAATTAATTTTAATTTGTTTTTAATAATTTAATTATATCTTCTCAACATTGTATTTACATTATCATTACTATAATAATTACTCTGAAATAAAAGTAATTTGTCAGAGGAAAAAATCCCCTCTAGGTAAAACGTACTTTTAATGAGCTCCCGACACGATTATGCTTATTATACAGTCCCCCCCCCCCTTAACGGTTCAAAAGTGTTGAATATTTTTAAAGTATTTAACCATATACCCTTGATCAAGTATAAATAGACTATATCATGTACAAATACTATACAATATTATTTTATTTAAGACGTTATGTATAGCATATGTACTATGTTGTGAAGTAAAATTTATACTATTGTAGTTTTGTTTTTAAAAGAAATTTCATTGGTTCAAGATTAATAAAAATTAAATTTGAAACAATAGGACTATAGAAAACACTTTTTTTCTTTTAAATTATAATATCGATTTTTCAGTAAACAAAATGATAATATTTATGATGATATTTTTATGATGGTATAAACAATTATGTTACCATCATGGGGTTCAAATGAAAAGATATACGTATATCTCAATGAAAATAATTATTTTAATTATTAAATTATTATGATATTTACGTGAATATTATTGCGGTTTTTTTTATAATCATTTAAAATTTGAAATCAGAAGAATTTGTTAAACTTTTTAGATCACAGAATACCAAACACTATTACCTTTCTATTCGAACCCCTATTAAATCAATATTATATAATATTGATATACAATAAATATATTGACATAATACCGATGTACCTAATAATAATAACAATAAATTGTTAGCAATAAACATAAAACAAATGCCAACACATACAATTCAGCAAAACCTAATAATTTAAATATTTACACTCAACGAATTATCACAAGTTAAAACAACAAAATGCATTAATCAAATGTTAAAAAAAATGAATTTATTAAAATAATAATATTTTTATTGATTTTACAAATGTTTTATTAAATTAGTAATAAATTCAAATAAAATAACAAATTAATTTGGTTCTGTTAATAAAATAAACGAAATTTAATTTGATAAAACATAGATGTAAAATTAATAACAATTTTCTTATTACAATAAAATATGTTATTAAATTGATAAAATACTTTATTTAAAATAATTATAGCATGTCTAAAAATATCAAAGATGGGTTACCTATAGGTATCATTTAGCATTTAACACGTAACATTATACCTATTTTAATATCAATAAATATGATAATTCTATCAATGAATAAAACTTAATGGCATGAATCAGCTTGCACGAAAAAAAAAGTTGATTGCAGTGACTTCAATTTAAAGTTTAAATTATACTGATATATTATGATATGAAATAGTTTATGGTATAAAAATAGTTTAGCAACAAAATTCAGCTTTTAAGGTACAGTATTGATACTTGACTAAAAAAAATGAAATAATGATAAGTTTACCCCATTGGCTTGATCGTGTAGTGTGAATAGCGCACCGCATTACCCTGCGTGATTATGGTGCAATGTGGTGCCAGAAAGCGTAATAATAATAATAATAATAATAATAATAATAATAATATTAATACAATAAAAGGAACTGTAGTGATGCAGTATAATGATACCGCGCTAATCGTGTACCACGAAGACTCACGACACACCACAATGACACAACCTGTATCGTCGACTAACACGAAGGAAATAAGCAACGATTATTCACATGCGACCTCTGATGCTCCTAGTTACGCCGGGCAATATAATATTGTTTTTCGTCCAACGATGTATTATTTTACCGCGAAGCCGATTCACAAGACGACGTAGAATAATAAAATGACAAAAACAAAAGCGTGGTTTCCAAATACGGCTGCAGGTGGACGATGAATATTATCAATCAAAATGCTAAACGAAGACGGGGGAGACAGACCATGGAGCGCGAGTTGTTGCCGACGACATAACCCGTGATGGCTGTGTCGCGCGTCGGACCGGACGCCATTGAAAACGATAAATGCTTCAGCGCCACCACAATGAAACATAAACACATGAACTTAAGAAATTCGTGACGCTGAAAGTGCGACTCAACAATATTAATGATATACATGACCGAACTAAAATGAAAACACTGAATAACGAACATTTACACGCGACGGCAGCAGTGCGATAACGTACGTGTATGGCCGGTTGCACACGCAGGCATACCGCCGCCGCCGCCGCCGACCGTTGTTGCGTATACGTAACGCACCATTATATGCATCGCACGAAAATTATAATAGACCAAATATTATAATAAGTAATAATAAATGAGTAAAATGTTCGCGACGCGTACACTAGGTAATTATAAAATATCTCGTTATTATGATGATAGTGAATGTTCTTTTTTTTTATTTTTTTATTTAGTCTTGCACGAAAGTTTAAATTTGAAAAATAAATAAGATTTTAATGGTATATGAATGTTATTTATATGATTAATTTAACGGTGTTAGCACTGTGGGTTATTAAGACTTGACACTTTAATACAAAATAAGATAATAAATTAATTCATTGTTTATTGAATTAACTAACTGCAGTAAAAATATTCCAAAAATCTTGGCTGATAATATGAGCACTTATAAAATATGTATAGTTATACCGTATTAAACTAAGCTACATTTATAATTGTTCGAAAAGAGTGATTTTTTTTCTTTCAAATTTAAAAACACACCCGTATCAATCAGTCAAACGATGGGATGCTATTACGTCTTATATTTTTGGATTAAAGAATGTACTTTATAAATTAAAGTTTTTGACAAGAAAATTACAATATACAAATAAAAAATATTTATTAAATTTAAATTTTCCCAGTTTGACCATACTCGGAAACTGTTTAGATCACTTTATTTATTTATTTTTTTTTTTTGCTATTATTTTAATTTAATAACATAAAAAATACAATATATTGGTTGGTGCTATTGAATAAATGTAAGTGAGCTGTATGTTTCACATAATTTGGTCAACTATACAATATAATAAATTGCAATCGCAATATTGCATAATAAATGAAAAACTTAAGTAGAATATTTTTTGTATAACATAAACCATTTACTTTTTTTGTATTGTTAATAATATACCTATTGTTGTGTAACCTATTATAAAGTCTCGTCAAAACTATGAGTGTATAAATTAATAAAATATAGTTTATAATAAGTGTTACAATTTTTAATCTTATTTTAATATTTGAAAGATTTTATTTTGAAAATAATAGAAACATACAAAGTGTAATGTTAATTTATTCAAGAAAAAATAAAACAAATAATGTTAATTTATTCAAGAAAAAATAAAACAAATTATCTTAATAATGTATTTTAACATGTATCATTTTGTGGAGTCAGCATTTTTAACACGCAAATATTATACTCAGTAAACCAACAGAAAAGTTATAGCACGACGCTGTGTCCATAGAAACTTCTAGCCTCATGAATATGTAAGCTAAACTATATTGAGAATTTAGAGTAGACTTGCACTTCGATTAACACACCGAATAATATTAATCCTAAATGTTATACAACATATATTTGAAATTCATTAAAGGAACAAACCTAAGTACAATATTGCCTTAATATTTTTAGTATATCTACTTTTTATCCCAATCCATGAACTTTATTATCGTACTGGGATCTCATCGAAGAACATAAAAAATGAAAATTAGCCCTATAAGTAACATATTTATAAATATATTATCTTGGTTTAATTTTTGCTCCTTGTCAGCTTTGCATATTTCAAATTAGAATATGTGTATTTTATGTTTTTGAAAATTGAAATTTTTTGGAAATATAATAAATGTTATAATAAATTATTTTTAATCTCTACGATTCATCCATCTAGAATCTAGTCTATTCTTTTACTGCTATGTTATCGAAGTTTTAATTAATACAAATAATGTGTTTACATGTGGACAGGCTTAGTAATTAGCCAATTATACATCATACTCTAGTCTTACGTTCAAAACATATTTTGTACCTAAAACAATATTCTAACTGGCCGAGTTATGTTTTATCAACAGTCAATAATATCGACCACTAATTACTATCTACGGCATGCATCATGTATTTGAAACGCATAAGTATGAACGCTTAAAAAAATCAATCGTATCTAATTTAACATTTTCACGTTCAACTAAATGTGGTACAAATACAGTGAGTTGTTTCCAACGTCTAAATTATCATAATATCGTTTTACTGGCCATGTCCACGAGTCGAAAGTAAAAATTATACAGTACTAGCTGAGTTACCCGGGGCTTCGCACGGGACAGTCTTGGCCGGGCATAGTTTTTAATATTCTCCGGATATTAGCAATATTCTGTTTATATAAATATTGTATTCTATTATATAATATAATATACAGATATAAGATATTAGATTAAAACTTTGCACAAACGCGCACAATTATTCAATCGCATTACACTGATGAGTGAATAGTGATAGCTGACAATGGGCGCGCGTTCGGCGTCTGGTGGATTTTAACACGTTTATCGCATATCAATAAGACATTTATTATTATTTTTCGATAACGCAATTATTTGTTTAAATTGAGCTAGTTGGTGTTTTCTAAACAATTAAATATACCCTCGGAACAATTCATATCTACACGACGATAAAATACACATACAAAAAAAGGTCAGAGTCCAGGTAGATGGAAATCTTCGGACCGCCGTGCCGTACCGTATTTCCCGTTATCGGTCGACTGCTATTGTTATTATAATATGAATATAGATCTACAAATTACATGTAAAAATTATTTTTATCGATTTCAATCCTTTAAAATCAAAATTTTGAAAATCGGTCGACGTGGTGACACTTAGTATTCGGAATAATTCTGCGAAAAAAAATTGGAAAAAAGTTGGATAGCGTCGTCACAAAATGGGTACATAAAAAAGGCCGTGATATATATAAGGATAGCGAGTGTATGCGATGACTAATTATATTATTCCTTCAATGGTACTATGTAAAAGCACACCTTTCATTAAATCAATTATTGTGATTGTATAATATGGTTATTAGTAATAATAATTTATAACGAAAAATAAAAAAGTAATAAAAAATTCGTTGTCAGTATCCGTGGACGACGATACTATACCGAACGTAAAAATTTGCATTTTTCAGATTACTCGTGTGCACGCTGCCGAGGACCTAAGTATATTATTATCGCGTTACCGCCAACACCGTAATAATATTGTTCTATGTAAATACCAACGAGTGCGGATCAATGATAGCTGTGGTTCGCTGGTTGTGTACGGGACACGATAACAACATGATGATAATAATGTTATGACAATATTAATAATAATAATAATAATAATAATAATAATAATAATAATAATAATATACGTCGTGTAGTTATCGGAAAAACAAAGTAGTCGCAGCAGATACGAGTGTACGACGGAGACGACGAGATGACTGATGAGCATGCAGCTTTCGAGTCGAATGCGACGTCGGTGGTTCGTAGTTCCTATGATAATTACATACGAGTACGTGATTGTAGTATTATATACATTATACGCTATCGAAACCGTTGCGAGGTATTCGGAGTATAAATAATAATCAGCGGTTTAAACCAAGACACCTATAACCACGGTGAACGATTAAATAATGACCGAAACAGAATAACTGAAAAATGTATTCGTGGCTGGAAAGTACGTGTGACACTGTGATGTACAAACATTTTGTGATGAACGCTTAAAAAAAAGTTTGAATATCACTGATGCATTATAATGACATTATAATAACGCGGTACGTGTCACACTTGTCATCGGTACGGTTAATTCATTTCCAAATAAAGCGCATAAAAAATAACAATAATCGATGCGTTTGACCATAGTGGATCGGAATCAAAATTGTAGGAGTTTCTCTTGGGATCGCGTACCGGTGAAATGAATTATTCCACAGGGACATAAGAATTAGGTACAGGTACCAAGTGGTAAAAATGGTTCGAACGAATTTAATCTAATACTCTGACAACACATTTAAAATATTTTATGTATTTGGGTTATGACGACAGTTATGTTTTCGTTTTTGATCTAAAGACGTTTGCAATCCATCGATACGAACGTTTGTAAATATTCATTATTTCCATTATTGCTTAGTAACCGTACTTGAAAAGTTTGAATAAAGGAAATGTAGTACGTTATTCAAATGTATAAGAGTGTTGTACGATAATTTTCATGTTTCTCTTTTCCATTTTTCGAGTTGTATAGATTTGTTATTTGTCAAATTAAATAAATGTATTTTTTATTAGCGAGTACGCATCGCTAATTCATCATCGTGAACCCGTGATTATAGTTTTTTTCGCGGATACACTGAAAATATGTCAAAAATTATGAAGTGGGTACACATAATTTACCCATCACGTGAATAGATATGTCCACCCTTTCTACGCATTGTTCACACACAATTAATCGATAACTATTAAATATAATATCATTCGTGTTCAAATAGTATTTTTTTTTCGTTTAAATTCGGTTTTTGTTTAACATAATATAAGACGGTTTCCAGTTTATTATTTTTGTTGACTAGTGACAATCATGTCTTTTCCATGTGACCATTTTACTGAAACCGGAATAGTGAAGAAACAATGCGTGGGTTTATTGCATTTACTAATAATTGAGCAACCAAGCGAAATATCAAATGAAATGAAACGTAATAAACATAGTTATAAACAATATTAGCATAACGACTGCAATGTGATATTGAAAATCAATTTAAAGTGTTTAATCACTCTTAAAATCATATATTTATGTATATGTCTACGAAAAAAATTCTGCAGAAGCCAATATGACTGGTAGATCGTTAACTGTACTACTATAGTTTTAATGTTAAGTTGATTAAAATTAAAATATATTATTTCTACTTACCTAATTAGCTATATCAAATATAATTAAGCGATTTATCATCCAACATTAATATTATTTTATAAAAATCATATATAGGAGGGTAAAATAAATAAACAAAGCAGAAAAATGTAAAGAAACCAAAAAATAAATAGTTTTTAGGTTGATATGGAAGTAATAACCGATAAATAAGCATCATTTTGCTTTTGGATTTCGGACGACATGCCGAAAGGAACACGTCATTGTCATACTTAACTGAATTGAAAGAACGCCGAAAAAACCGAAACAAATTCATTGAAGACGCGTGTGCCACGATTCTGTGTGTGTGTGTGTGTGTGTGTGTGTGTGTATGATGTTTAGTAGAAGGAGTGTTTCGATACACGTACTTTTCTGAAAGGGAATTTATTTTGGTTGTTGATACTTTGAGAAGGTTATATTTTGAATTTCTCAGTATTTTTCCAAAAAGTTGAGAAAAACAATGTAAAAATAACGAGATTCGAACCCAGTATTTATTACATTCGTTGTCATAGCATTGCAAAATATTTTTGGGTTCCTATATAGTGAAATAATCCAAAAAAAAAAGATAAGTAGGAAATGATTTTTGGATGGGTTGATTTACCTTCCTCCTTGATCAAAGAAAGACCTTCTGGGTCATAAAGGTTCAAGAGTAGAACAGGGTAACTGCGTAATTTTGGAGACTATATGCGTGTATACCTCTTACCGTCGATCTCTCGATTTGTAGATGAACCTTTTAGCTATAGTAATTTTTGTGACGAGGAGTAGTAAAGAATGAGCATTAATACGAATGTTTGATACATCAATATTGGACAATCGAACAAAATAATATTTTAATAATAGGTATATATTTTGTGTCGGTTATCCCCCAAGATGTTTAAAAAGAAAAAGGTGCAGTGACTAAACAAAATCTAAAATTTTAAATAAATTAAATGTATAAAAATAAATAAAATCAACTGGTAGTGCCACCACTGGGTGACTTCTCCTTTCAAATGCTCATATTATATTATATTAGCACATATTCTTATCATACCCAAGGGTATAGATTGTAAATATTTTTTAGAAAAAAAAATATAAATATTTTGTGTTAACTACGACACAATTGTCATACAAAAAAAAAAAAAAATTACGGTATAACCGGCAGTCGGTTCGCAAGCACTAACGACTTTCCAGGGTGTGATAAGTCAGTGTGCAGTGTGTGCACTTACTGACGACAAGAGTCTCGACAGTCGCTGTGCGTGCAGTCCCACCGGGGACAGTTTAAAGGATTACTTACGTGCAATATGGAATGGGAACATTACGATGTGGTCGTTTGACCTTTGACGGTTGACCGATTGAAAGGGACGTCCTCATGCCACCTCCCCCCCCTTAAATACGATTTAAAGGCTGCATACTAGTTGCGGTCATGACGATTTTTAGATTAACAGATATAACAGTTGCGGTCACGGCAATTTAGGTAATATCTTAGTTGGGGTCATAGCTTTATTATACTCCAATTCCAGGCTTTTTAAACATAAGTATCAACATTTTTAACCATACCTACTCAATAAATAATAGTGTAGACAGCCCTAAGTCTGTTATCTTTTCAATATAAATGGGAAGGAAAATGTAAGAAAACGTTGATTAATACATTTTTCCAAATAAAATAAACAAACGAAATATTATTTCGTGGTGACCGCAACAAGTACGTAATTTTTGATTATGACCGCAACTAGTACACACCGGATTTAAAACACGGCCGGCGGTGCCAGCTGCTTACCTGCGGAAATCCCTGCTCCAGCACGCGTAGATGACCGGGTTCATACCGCTGTTGATCCAGCCGAGCCACGCGACGACGGACGAGAGCAGCTTGTCCTTGAACACGCAACTCTCGTCGCAGAACCCGGACAGCAGGTTGACGACGAAGAACGGCAGCCAGCACACGATGAACACGCCCATGACGATGCCCAGCGTCTTGGCCGCTTTCTTCTCGCGCGACAGCTTGCTCAGCTTGCGACTCAGCGAGAAGTTCTTCTGCAGCTGTTGGGCGCGCGCGTACCCGGCACCGCCCGCGGCCGACGCCGAAGTGGTCGTGCCGCCGCCGCGGTGTATGCGCAACGTGAGCTCCATGCGCCCCCCGCCGGCCGCACCACCGTCACCGCCACGGTTTCTGTTCCGGCCGCCACCGCCACCACAACCTCCACCACCTCCACCACCACCGCCGCCGCCGCCGCCGCCGCCGCCACGGCCACCGCCCGATCCACCGCCGCAGCCGCCGAAACCGCCGAAGCCCGAGGTGGCGGACGACAGCACCTTGGTGCCGAGCCGCTGGCACCGGGTCTGCGTGACCGCCGCGGTGTAGATCTTGTAGTACGTGAACACCATGACCAGCAGCGGCACGTAGAACGATATGGTGGACGAGAAGATCAGATAACCGGTGCTGTTGGTGAACGGGCACGTGTGCCGCGGCACGGGCTCGGCGCGCACCAGTCGCCACCAGATGATGGCCGGGAAGCTGATGACGCTGCTGCACACCCAGACGGCCGCGATCAGCCGGTACGCGCGCCGGCGGCTCATCTTGGTCGGGTACGTGAACGGGTCGGTGATCGCCCAGTACCGGTCCAGCGAGATCACGCACAGGTTCAGTATGGACGCGGTGCTGAACAGCACGTCCAGCGACCGCCAGACGTCGCACGCGTTTATGCCGAACGTCCAGTAGTGGTTGAGCACCTCGTGCACCGCGCTCACCGGCATCACCACCAGGCCCACCAGGAAGTCGGCGAACGCCAGCGAAGTGATGAAGTAGTTGGTGGCCGTGTGCAAGTACCGTTCCCGGACCACGGCAATGATCACCAGGCAGTTGCCGAACACGGTCACCATGCAGAACAGCACCAGCACCACGGACAGCGGCAACCGTTCGCCGAACGTCAGCCGCCAATCGTCCATCGTCTTTGCGATGCCGGTCATCACGTCGCCGTGCTCCGACGACGTCGTCACCGCGTCCGTAACGTTTGCCACCGCGTCCGTAACGTTTGCCACCGCGTCCGTAACGTTTGCCACCGTCGGCGCCGCCGCCGCCGCCGCCGCCGTCCAGTTCATCGTGCGCTTTGTATCCTCTGCTATACGGTATCGCTCCTCGCACGTTCAACGGCCGCTGCGGATAGTCATCGCTCCGTTCCGTCTCGCTCTGAAAAACGCACACGTCTCAATTATTCCAATATCGCCGCATTATTCAATATATTTTATTTTTCAGTTTACCGCGGTTATATAATATTATAAGTTCTGTTCATGTCTTACCGCCAGTGGTTATCAGTATTTTTAGGAACACGACTCAATTTTCGTCCGAAAAATCTTTCGTGGCCCATATGATTTCACTTTTCAAAAAGTAGTTAATAGCTATGTAAAATAAACGTATACGACTTATTATGACCTATTATGAGTAAACATTTTAATACCCATCGTAATTTTTGGTACCATATTAAATACAATGATACGTGTATTCTGATGTAATATACATTTATTGAAATGTATATCATTCAAAACACCAAAAATTTACTCGTAACCCATAGTTTAAGAAATCTTACCGTATTAAACTGATTTATTATTAATACTTTTGGTAATGTCTTTATTCTTATTTCTTGTATGCCATTATAATATATATTATTGTAATTGCTATATACTCTTTTATACTAGTATTATAAAGCTAAAGAGTTTGTTTGTTTATTTGATTGTTCGGGCCAATCTCAGGAACTACTGGTTCAAATTGAAATTTTTTTTTTTTGCGTTCAATTGTTAGTCGAGGAAAGCTATATGATTTATAAGCTATAACGTTACCACAAATAGGAGCAGAGCATCAATAAAAAGTGTAAAAAATTGATTTAAAATTGTTACCAAGGTAATATTTCATGCTGATTTTATGATAATTATTAAGTATCTAGGGTATGTTGTGAGACATTATGATAACCAACATAACAATCAAATAACTAAATTAGTTATATTAGTTATTAAATATCGCTATAATAGTAATCGTAATAACAATCTAAGAATAACCAGTTCAAGCTCTAAAGAGTGGCTGATATATCATTTTGGTTGTCATAGCGACTTCAAACTTTTACTGGGTACTTTATATTCACCATCATAAAATCAACCTTAATAACCAAAATTACCTTGGTAATTAGTAATGAAAAAAAAAAAAAAAATTAAAAAATTAAACTATAAAATAACACCAAAGTATAGTTGGGGTACCTTAAAGCTAACCAAACATAGCTAGGCTCTAAAAAAATGAAAGGTAGTAATGGTAGTATTTTTTTAAAGACTATACCCTGGCGAAGAATGCAAGACTGCTCTGTGCGAAGCAGCGGGATAATTCAACTAGTATAGTAAATAATATTATGTACGTAAGCCAACTTTGATATTTATTTCAAAAAATACAAAAAATAGTATTATAGAATATATACATTGTGCAGATAGTCGAAACGGGTGACCCGCAAACCCACCGTACACCGGTAAAGCAAAATTGCTTTAAGCGCATTCGAATCTCATATCAAAAGGTAGATAGTGTCAAAATTGTTGAGGGTTACACAACGTTATAATTGACAATATGTAAATGTAAATTTTCTTTTTTTTTTCAGTATCAAATATTTCTTCCGCTGCTAAATACAACTTTTGATCACATACAATTGGTGAAACCCGCTGTAGTCAAGTTTTTAATATCTCATGTAAAATTACATTTTTGGGGTCATATCACTTGGCCTTTTCGATGCCATTATTCGTTGTCTTTGACTTTTTCATGTCCATCATAGTAGAAGCAACACATTTTCTGACAGTTCGAGGGATAAGGATACTAGAAACAAAATTGATATCGGCGGGAAATCTATCAGAGATCAATAAAAAATTTTAGATTTTTATACTCTCCGCTTCTATCGATTGAATTTTAATACAATTTTTAATATTTTCAAATATATCGTATTGTTGCATGTTGAAAACGAAAATATAATGTGTTCGATCAATGGACTTAAACGATCACTCGTATAAACGTGCGTCGAGTATTGATATTGATTCTGTATTCAGAATCGCTTCAATACACACCATTCGTCGTACTGATGGACGAAAAAACGTTTTACTATGTTGTACCTGCGTGTGAAAGACGAACACAACACTTATCATCGGTTTTGAATCCCCTTAAAGAGACCGTGAAATATAAGCAATTCGTGTTTTATAGAAAATCCGAACACTGATAAAACGTGGTAAAGACAAAACATTTTTATCCTCGGTAAATGGCTAAAATACAATAAGGCTTCTTTGAAATAGAACACTCACTATTTTAATAAGTCAAAACCAATCGTTTAATTATTTCAGAGATTGTCGTCTGCTACAGAGAATGTAATTTTTATTAAATTTATCACATTTTTCATATTTATAACTATAAGAAGTTAGGTTAAGAGTAAATTATTATTTTTAATTATTTATGATTTACAAATTTATACTGATTATCTATATGATTGTTCTTAGTTTTTACTGTGTGATAATTATAGCATTTGAATCATATACCGGGTGTTCATTGTATATGAAAACAGATAGACTGTTTATCCATAAATGTTATAACTTATGGAGCATACTAATCAGACGTAAGAATATTGCATTTTAATTGATATAAATAAGATGTAGATTCAATCAACAAAAAAATTACATAAGTTGCTTGGAACAATTTTGTTATATCAATGTACGTCATTGGTCGTAGATTCATTAATATTATAATATATTATTTGAGAAACGGTTGAGTATTTTTTTTACAAAAATATCCAATTGATTGAAATAATAATTTCAAATTGTCAACATACGGTTTATTATTATTATTTTGAACCACCAACAAATTTCTTTTGGTCTAAAATGTATTTAAAACAAGTTGCCTATAATATATTCTATTGTATTTGGGGTTTTTTTTTCCCCAAACATACAATTTTTTTACTCTGAAAGGAGTGACCACTTGTCTCGCACATTGTGTATACGACGGTACCCACTCGATTATCCAAAACCGAACCTCCCCAAACAATTATTATTGATGTTCGACGCCTATTATTCGTAAACGATTGTTTTGGTTTCAATTATATTAACTGTATATTATATCGTCCAACATATTGTTCGCTGTGTCGCTTATGCCCTATTGTGGAAAACTGTATTATTTACCGCTTACGCAATCGCAATGTGTAATCAAAAGAAAAAACTGGGTTAAGTAAGGTTTAAATTCAAGGAATGTGCGGTTTTCGCCATTGTTTTTATCAATGTTTCTATTTTATTTATAGATGATGTTTTATTTGTATTGAATCAAAACCCAAAATAATATTCCACAACATTGTTTGATAAATTATTAAAAGACACTAATTGAATGTGTTTATACTGTAAAAATAATGTACTTCGCGACATGCCATTCATACTGTGTGCCGTATAATTCTTATACATTATTTAAATTATACACACACACATTTATATTTCAATTTTTAAATGTATGCTCATATAGTCAACGAATAAAATGTTTAATCACATGTATTCCAGATTTTTAAATGTACACTATTTATGAGACAATGCATAAGTAAGTATAAACATAAGTTAAAAAGACATTTACGTCGAGAACATGGCATAGTCGATGACAATATAAACGTTGTCTACAAAAACTGACATAAATAATAAGGCAGGTTACCTTAGGATTTAAACCTTCCATCATTATTTTAATATAAAAAATTAATGTAATAAAAACAGGAATTCAAATTTTCTATGAATGTTAACATGTTAATGACGTTAATGTATAATTGATAAATGGTCAGTGCACCGTGACATGTTTTTGTGCTCTCTTTGCATTCTTTTAATTATTTACAATAATTTTCCGCTCTAACTATTAACACCCCCCCTCCCTCGCGAACTTTCTGATTCTAACAGTTTTTAAGAAGCTGTATGTAACGTTGTTTGCTGCCACTGTTGTCGATATTCCTTATCACGTTATTGCTTATCATTATTCGAATATGTTAAAACGGATTATAAATATTAATTTATTTCCGTGACACTAATTTCTTACATCATTAAATACTTAAACACAACAATATTATGCAGTTCAGTACTCAGTAAGTAGCTGTATACACGGGGCCGTTTTGTATATCTGCAGAAAAAAAAGTTTATATTCGATATACACTCTTATAGAAATCATTCAGTCATCTAATTATTAATCTCTTTTGAGATATACAAGAAAAAAATCTAACTTCTATTTTCTTTTATTAATATCTTATATTTGTCTTAAAAAAAAAAAAGAACGGGTGGGCCTCGCTTTGCTGTACAGTCGGGGCTGGAGTGTACCTCGTTTATTGGATAGGTCATTATTACAATGGATTTGTTAAATTTGAATGCCATGATAGATATCATTGTACACGAATAACGATTCTGAACGGAGTTAATATATTTGTCAAAAATGTGTATATAATAATATAGTATTTTATATTTAAATTGAATTATAATGCAATTTCGTAAAAAATTAAATTTCAAACGGTCATAAAATTTTTTCTTCAAAGACCGGTAGAAATTTTTTCTACATATTTTTGAAGATTAGCTTATGGACAATTTAGTGTTAAAATTTTGAACCTTAAGTAAAAACAGAAAAATTTTTATGAATTTATAACTACAAAATAACTTGTAAATTATCGCGATTTTAACATATTTTATACAAATTTGAACTTTATGGGCTTATAAAAAAAATTTGAGTGAAACCATCTCCGATATTTTTTAGTGACAATAATTTTAATTTATTATAAACCTTGTATTAAATTTTCAAGAGTTTTCGGTCAGCTAATTAAATTTTATAGATGTTTAAAAAAAAGTGTTTACAAAAATCGAAAATTTAAATTGTCTATAAATAAGTCAAAATATGTCAAAATACTTTGAAAACTTAACCATGTATAGAGAACGCCAATATAAAGATTTGGTGAAAATTTCAATTTGTTGCGGATTTTTGTTATTATGTTAGAGCATTTTAAAAAAATATATTTTGTAAAAACGTGATTTTGCGTAAAATTTCCCGTTTTTCGTAATTTTTTTATCGTTTTTTTTCGATTTTTTAAAAAAGTATTGAAATAGTTGGATTTTTGACTTGCCCAAGTACCATCTACATTCGCTTTCCTTTCATTAAAGTTGCTGTTTAAGAAAATCGAAGTATTTTTACTACCAAAAAAGATGTTGTCAGGCACAAAAGAAAAAAAGTAAAAAAAAAAAAAACCCACATTGTAAAACCAATAAATTCCATCACTCCGTTCAGAATCTAAAAAACATAATTCCTGAATTAATTTACTTCGGTATACATTTGACCTTCGGGCTTCATTCCAAAAATTCAGTATATTTTTATTGAATAGGCTCATAAAAATATTTAAAAGCAATTGTAAAATATTAAATTGTAGATTGTACAAGGAAATTAAATTTTGGTATAGGGGAATGCTATCCATTTAATTTATTTTAAAATATTTACAATAAGACATGTTTATTGTATTATTGTTTATAATATAATTATAATAATTTTAAATATTATAGTTATTATTCGTAATAAATTAATTATAATGTGTCACTGTCATAGTATAATATAAATCATCACTCATATTAACTACCATATTACGGTAAAATATTAAGTAGTTATTCAATGTTTTCGTGTAATCTGCAGTTCTGTAATAATTATGCAATGAAAATGATGATTTTTAATCCAAGTTTGATGACAAATAATATTACATTTTTCCATCACAAATTGTTTTTCATATATAATTTAAATATGAATTATGAAACAACTTTTTACATTATGTAATTAATGTTATTTTGTTATTTTGTTAATTTATGTTATGACATATTTCATTCCAGAACATAAAATTATATAAAATAGGTAGTTTATTAAATTGTTCTTATAAATTCATTAATTTAATGCTCAAGGTTTTCTTCTAATTCAACTTATAGCTTATAAAAATTTTCAATAGTATATAATACCATAACACAATCATCATTCCGATGAAATTAAAAATTAAAAATAATTTATAATTCAGTGTATGTTTAATAATAATAAGTACTCCGGAAATTTATTTTAGCTCTTTACTGTGCTTGGTCCATACGGCGTTGAACACAACATCCAATGGAATTATTAGAAATGCAATTGCTATAGACGTAGACTAAGACACTTGATAAATATTATTGACGTAGTATCATTCAGTTCATTGGTATTTGGTTTGATGCATTTTTAACTTTATAATTTATGAATATTGCTAGTCTGGCTCATGAGAAAGTTTGTAATTGAAAAAGGATTACTTTTTGGATCAATGATTTACAATACGACATGAAAGTCATTTTCACATACTATACCTATAGTTTATATAATAAAATATAATTTTATAATACATGGAATTTACGATAAATAATTTTTATAACACATAATTTTATGACTCTATGATACCGAAAAATACTACAACAGCTATAATATATGATATTTATGAAATAAGAAAACGATGATAATTTGAATTACAGGCACTAGGATGAGATTCGCAAAAAAAAAAAAAAGAATTAAATTGTTTATTTGAAAAAAAAATCCGTTATTAATATTCTGAATTATGCATGAATTGCGATTGAGCAAGATGGCTGTGAGAAGAAAAATTGTTATATTCCACATCAACTTAATTTTAATAATATTCATAGAAAATTAATAAATTTAAAACCACGTTCGTATCTTGATTAAAATTCATCATAAAATATTCAAATATACGACCATAATTTAATTTACACATGTTTTAATATACGCATCACATTATAATATATTTTGAATACAAATACCAAATGTTGTCTCCATCATGGCGTGGAATTTTAGACGACAACCAAGACCCGTTTACCGATTAAGAGTTTCAGTAATTCTTAAATGTTGTATACTAGGTATTGATAAAATTCTGTGATGTAAAACATATTTTAAATGATTAGTTCAATTCAACTAACAAAGAACTAAAAATTCTTCATTGCATTTAATTAATTTTTACTTAATTCGACTAGTTTGTACTGTTATGTTTTGATTTTTTGTTCAACGTTCATTTAAAACTGAAATTTGTCTAAATTATTAAACAAGCACGTCAATGTTAAAATTATATTTTTATGTTACCGTTCTTTAAAAATTTATACAAATTTATTCTGTTGATGTTTTGTTTAGTTTTTATTATTTAGAAATGCATAGGTTTACTTGAACGAGTGATACACATTCAATACACACACATATACAATATTTATACATATTTTATGCAAATACTCTACTACTACATGCCAATTGATACTTCCATAAAATTGTAGAACCCGACCAACTGACACACACGTTTTGTATTACTTATTTGGTAAGTATCATTCATATAGTGAATTAATTTAGTAATGCAATATGATACATAGTGGTTGTTTTTATCTTTTTATTAGATTTCAGAATTCACTACTCGTTTCGCTTGTCTTTTCGTCCATCTATAATGACTGAGTAATACGCTATGCATAACGAACGTGATGTAAAGCTCATGGATATTAACGGTCGAGTGCTGTTGAATTGAAGGAAATCTTATTATAAGTATTTTTTTCTTTAAGATGATATTTTTTAAGAACGACTTACATATATAGCGCCCAAATTAATTTTGAGTGTGGTTAAATCGTGTAAATAAATTTTATTCGAGAAAAAACACTAAACAGCTGCAGATTTATTTAGGTGCACATCTGTTCAATTATATACACGTATGACTTTATTCCTGTGACCTCTTTGGTAATCATAAAAGTATAAAATACATAAATAACAATAAATATGATTATGATTATTAAAAAAAAAAACATTTATTGATATTTATCAGGGTAAAGAAAATAAATATTTGAACAAGCTTTTTTGGTTTACTGTAATTCAATATTTCACAATAAATACAGTAAATAACTGATTTTTTGAAGAAGAAGAAGCAAAAAAAAAAAAAAAAACGTTTTCAAATCAAATAAAATTTTAAAACGGTTTCATAATTACATTTCCTATGCATCTAACCAGCTTCAATCAATAACAGCAACTAAGCAGTGAGATAGTTTCGGAAAACAACATTATACACCATGATATATTATAATTTATAGTATGGTTAAATAGCTCGAGATGCGACAGTGTATTTTACGTAAACGGTTTTAGTCTTAATTAAATTTAAAGTAAACGAGATTTTTCAACGGGTAACTGCCTCAACACTGATGCAATTACTTGTTTTTCAAACCCACTATTATCCAAACAATGTTACGCAGTTTGTACTAAAAAATCATGATCGTTTAACGGGATTAAAACCATAATAATAAGTACTTAATTTCATGTTGAAATAAACAAACGAAATTGGTTCGGTCTTCGGTGTAATTATGCGACCCTCATTTGTGACCGGTTAGGATTGAATCGAAATTTTTATTTACTCGGTAAAAGTTAAAAGTAACCATGTATTTTTTAACGTTATAACCTTTTTTTATTCAGAAAAAAAACTAGGTATACTCACACGTCATATGCATGGAAAAAAAGAATGTGGTGCGCGGGAAAAGGTACAGTTACTGATGGTAACTGTATCATATTCTTTCAACTGTCACTCATGTGTTTTAATGACACCAGTAATCTGAATCTTAAATCAGACAAAGCGCGAGGGTTGAGTAATAAAATGTTCCGTTTGGTTCCTGCTGAGTATAATGGAACATGGCAAGGCACTATAAATCATGTGTACAAATCTTCCGAGAGTATAACTACCGATCGTCCTGCGGATAAAACACGAGCTCGTGCGGACGGGTAAACGTATATAATACTCATGAAAGCGATTCCGATGAGTGCGCGCGGACTGCCGCCGACGCCTTTTCACATAGAAATACCAATGGAAAAGACTACATATCGGGTGATTACAGTGCCCGGGGTTGTCGTTTAAGAAGAACACGTTTCCGGCCGGAACCGACGCCGATGGACAAGAACAAGAAGTCTCTGGATCCGGTGTACGTGAATATACATGGCTTTCGTTGTTAAAATCGTGGGCCGTCGACTTTGGCTGAAAATATGACTAAGACTCCACATATTCTAGCCGGAGCGAGAAAAAAGTTTGTACCATTTGAACGAACATCAACACTTTGAGCGAGCATGTCATCAGTTTTGCATTTTAAACAGATGCACACTGTACGTATCACGTTATATCGTTATAAAACTATGGAACGAAATACGAAATTAAAGCAAGAAAATCAAAATAATGAAGACTAAAAGAAAGAAGCATTTAGTAGTAGTATATTATAATACATTTTTTTTTTTTTTTTTTAAAAAAATTGATTAAAATGTTAGTAATATATAATTAGGTCAGTATTTTGCGTAAAAGATTGCATATTAATTTACATATAATATATGTGTATAATAAGTGTATAACCGATGTAGGTTTAAATATAAAATAAGTTTATATAATATTTTATTATAATTGATGTTGATATTACGTGTTATACGATGGTAAATATTCAAACATAAGCTTTTATCGCCGAATTAGAAAAAGGGTAAACCAAAATAGTGTTTTTTTTTTTCCAGTAGTATACTTATTTGTAAGAATGTATGATTATAAAAACTAATTCCATTCGTAACTATAGTAGGTATTGATAAAAAAAAAAAAATCGTAAAGGTACGGCTTTTTATTTCCTATTAAATTATTTTATGTGTTCTACAATAATAGTATATTTTCATTGATGATCTCTGATTTTTAAAAGGAGCATGAAGATTTTTTCCAAAATAAATTTAAAGTTTCTAATTATTTTTATTCATTATAAATATTATTATTTATATTTTTATTTTTATGTAATTCTACACAGTTGAGGAAGTATAAAAAAATCAATAAATCCCAATAGTTTGACGGGATATGTAATCTAAAGTAAATATTATAGTTTCTAATATATTTTGATTAGTAACGATTTGATACTATTTGATGAGATCAAAAAACAAACAAGAAAAATTTAGTTATACCAAGTGTGCTACCTTTATCATTATTTTTTGCAGACTTCAGCATTTAAGCCAAATAAAGTCTATGGAATCGTCTTGTACAATAACAATAACTTCATTAGTACAGATTACACAATACTCTAAGAACAATAGATAGATGACAAATCGCAATCTGATTAGACGTTGAGAGAAATAATTTCATCGTCCCTTTGCATACATGGTCAACATGTATATATCTCTATATCGATTTCGACTGTAATCGTACGAAAAGAAATTACACGTAACATAAAACCCAGATCATTTTTCGGATGGTAATTTAGGGAATATATCTGTACACCTGCGACTAGGTTTTCATTCTGATAAGTGATCATACTTCGCGGATGTTGCTCTTATATTAGTGGTTTATAATCATCTTTCCGGTATTAATTTATATAAAACATTATTCAGGTTTAGTTTTATAAAAATGATGCATTAACATTTGAAAACATTTATACGTATAATAACTATTTCATAGCTTATAACATTTTATATTAATGCTGTGTATTTTATTTTATCGTCGTGTCAGTTATAAAAATTGAATAATTATTTTGCTTTAAAAAACATTAAGTACTAGTAGTGTAATTTTCTTCTCATCGAAATACAATAAAGCAAATTATAAGTAATTCCAATTGAAACTAAAACATTAGAATCGATAAAAACATTTATTTTGTCACTGCGTGTATATTTTGACGTTGAATAGTAAAACTAAAATCCCTCACTATTAACAAACAAATAATTAAAATAGTTAGGTAATTGATCATCTAAATTGATATTCTTTGACCCTTATTATTATTGCATAACCAACAATAAATATTATTAAATATTAGTGTTTTACGTATTTTCTTTAAATGTTGTGTGAGTGATTTTTTCTTTTTTTTTTAATTGGTAATGATATGCAATGGTGCTAGAACGTCTAATTAAAAAATCAATAATTTACCTACCGCTCTAATTCATATTTTATTTTATCATGTTAATTTCTTATTTTAATAAAGCATTTTGTGTGTTTATTTTCAGTAATATATATGCGTGCAGCGCTTGAAAACCAAAGAAAAAATAGAAAATATCTTTATATATATATATATATATAATATATGAAATAGTCGTATCCCTCTGTGTAAAAATATTTTAACTCCAAGCATCGTTTCACAATTATAGTGGAGAAATATCCCAAAGATATAAATTCATGTATTAAAACATAGGTATTTAAGGATAAAAATGGATTGTTACCCTATGACATTTTTGCTTGTTATTGATAATTATAAATGATATGTCCACTACATAAAAGTTTCATGTAAACACATTTTATTTGATAATTGATTACTACTATATTAAAGGTATAAGAAATACCTTTTTTATGACTAAAACTTGCGAGGGCAAAATATCAACATGGCAACATAAAACATAAGGTTAAAAACTAAATCCAATAATTCTTTTTGAAGGAAGTGTACTGGATCATTTGTAAAATATAGTAGCTAAATGGATTTTCTGGGAAAAAATCTTTCGGTTTTTTTTTATATAATCTATAATAATTTACTGTAAATAAAAGTTCACTTGATTTATTTCATCTACAGCTTATAGAAGTTTATTGACAGTTCGTTAAAACATTAGGAGGTCACAATAATTGCTAAATCGAGTTGTTTCTCTGTTACATTGGTTGTAATTCATTTAACAGTTGAAATATGTTTTGTGGGATGTAATCTTTTACTGCAACAATATGTGATTCGTGGACTTTTTACGATTTACTTTTACGATTTACACGTTTGTTTTGTCATTTTTAGTAATCAAACTGTGTTTATTTTTATTTAACCTAATCAAAAAAATTATAAATAGAAAATGATAATATCCATAAAAGAATTTTCTTAAAGCTACACATATACTGTTATTATATACACACGGTAAAAAATAATAAAATGGTACAAACATATTCTAATAGAAATGGAATTCTAATATTATTTTTTCCGAAGTGAACAATTAGTAGTAAAATCACGCCATATTATTCAAATTGGTTAAAAATACTATCGCTTGCGCAATTGTATGTTCCTGAGATAGATTCTTATAACGGTTTTAACTCGGTGGATCAGCCAGTCATAGGTTAACGTAGAATCTATGCGTGATATTGAAAACTCTGGCAGTCCTATGCACTTGCACTGTATACGTCGAACACGAGCGTAATGGCCTGTATGGTTTTGGAACGCTTTACCGCAACGATATATGGTTAAAAATTAAATTAAATTTTATCTCGTGGTTTACGACTGAGTGGAGAACAACCGGAGGTCACAGGGCTAGAGGCCACTAATTATTTTATTCGATCATTTAAACATATGACCCGATGCCGTGAAATTGAAACAGAATTCCCCGGAGAAATATTTGTCCCGGGAATTCGGAAGATGAATCGACACCAATAGAATGTACACTGAACGTCGTGTTGTCGACCGTATATCGATATTGGTAATTTACAAAATTATATTAAAAATATTTCGCGAAAACCTCGTGGTCTATCCTGTAGTAAGTTTACGAAAAAATTAATTGAGCAGGAATATGTATGTAGGTTTAAATACCTATGAGAAAAAACTCAAATAATTATTTACTATGGTATTTAATAATTATTTACCCCACCTCGACTGCACATTATTTATAAGCATGGTAAATTGTATTAAATTATAAACCTCTAAACGGTAATTGGCAACCATATTAACATTCTTGAACACAGTCAAATTTATTCAAATCTAACGACGACATTTGTACGTTGTTATTTGCTCATGTATTATTACGACGAACTTGTCTGTTGTAAATATTATTATTATTTATGTTTTTAGTCTCATGAAAAATAAACAAGTCCAGCGTCTGTTCATACCTTAGACCGGATACTATAATGTGGTAAATAGCACAACATAAACACAACCACGCGGAGTGTATGTTTGGAACATTTTACAGGCCATTCGGTCGAACGTATAGTTGCCGAACTATTATAATGGCTATACATTTAAAAGCATGGTAGTTTTCCGAAGCGTATTTTGAAAATTTGAACTATCGACGATGTCGAAAAATGACCTGTCTAGAGCACCGACTGTAGATGAAATTTCCTACCATTGTCAGTTCAAGCATATCTTGTGGAATGCCTATACAGCGCGAATCGCCTGTTCGATGATATTAATCTTAAAATCCTCTTCAGCCGAAACCTACCTATTATATTACTTAGGTACCTACTACGATTTATTGTACAATAAGAATCTTATCCATGTGAAAAAAGACTTAGATTAAATACGTATAGTACTTCACACGTATTATACAAATATGTACTGCGGTGTAGATTATTAATTATAATTGTCTAATACAGATCATTGAGTGTTGATTGTTGATGAATCTTAGAATGAGCTTTATTTCTTATGATTAAGTAATTAAAACACTAGCTCATGCTACTTTTATAAATGCACTATTTTATTTAAAAAAATGAGTGTACGGGATTTATGAGAAAATTAGTTGTAGGGAATCTTTTTACTATCTAAACAGATATTAAATAAAACCATGAAAAACGTGCTCAAAATGTATAGTACTATAATTAGGGACTTTTAAAATGCGTATTATTTGTTTTATAATATTTTAGTCAATATTAAACATGCAAAATATTAGTCTGAATAGTTATTTTGAAGAAAAAAAAACATCAATTTAAGGATACATCCTAAATTAATAATTTTTATACAAAAACCCTGTTCAACATTTTAACAACAACTTGAAACTTCTGCAGTAAGTATATTCGTGAAAAAATACCCGTGATCAATATATATTGTAATACAATATTAGACTACAATTATTTTTGGCTTACTATAAAGTATTTAAATGTAATTTCAAATTTGTATTACTTGTTATTTTTTAGATAAAAATTCGATTTTTTAGATTTATTTAAATAGCATTTCTCTTTAATTTTTGTTTCATTTATCATTTTAGAAGTGAATAACATAACAATAAAATTGTTATGTTAAAACTCACAATGTAATTTACGTTTAATGATATTTTTTTAATGTAACTAAATGATAATTTTTAGCGTTCGTATAGTATAATAGAACAAATTTTTTCTGTAAAAATATAAAACTATATAGCGCATAGGTAAAATAATAACGTTTCTATAGTCCAAACTGTTCATACAAATGACTTGAAACTTGGTTTAGGATTAAAGTTATTAAGCTTTAGATTAATTTAAAAATTGGAATGTGCACTTAGTAAAGTATAAAATAAACTGTGTAAACTTCACTAAGATTTTGATCATCTTGAATGTGGCATAAAAAGAAACCTTATTAAATTCAACCATTTATCTCTCATCCACATAATAGTTTTTTGGCATGCATTAAATTTGCATCTTAACTCTGACTAAGTCACGATCATTCTTATATAATAGCATTTCCTTAGTTATTCCAAGAAATAATTTGTTTAATTTATAAATAAATCTCTAAATAAGTTATAACTTATTTTTAAATTACCCTTTCAAGTTACGAGATTGATATACTTTCAATTAGAAGATGGACTAAAAACTTTTGTGATGGTTAATAAGTTATATTTACCCAAAAATATCAAAGTTATGTAATCTTAAAATTTTGAATTAGTATATGAGATTTAAAAATCAATAACAGACTCTTTAAATTAAAAAATTTAGTATATATATATATATAAAACAAATAGTGTCCTTAACTATATTTTTCATTCATCAACTAGTTGCAGAGTACACATTTCTAAACGTATTCAATAAGAATGGTTTTCTTTTTTGGTTAAAAAAAATTTTACAAATAGTTTATACTAACTATTAGTTAATAATTTTATTTTTATTACTGCATTTAAATAATCGCATGCAAAACCTACATTTATGAAACACTTGTGGATTCAATTTTAATGGTTATAACTATAAGACTCTAATCGATGTATAAATCAAAATATTGTTTTGCAATTGAAATATTTCCGTTATGCATAGTTAATATTATAATATATTATAATATTATGTGGTTTGGCCGTAAAACGATTTGATTCAAATGATAATAACAAAGCCACGACGTGATTACGGCGGAAAATTTACAATGGATGATCGAAGAAAGTCATGATTTCAATAACTCGAAAACGTATTAAAACGTTTGTATTCAAACAATAAATATTTGTCAATCGTATGTATTTATGTATGTATGTATGTATGTATGATAACACTATTTTAAATATTGTGTTCAATATACAACACCCATTTAGTGATATAGTACACAAAGTCTCCCTCGTACATATACATAAATTCAATCGATTGACTGCATGTTTGCTATTTTTATTTTTTATTTTTCAACTATTGTTGCGGTATACAAAGTAAATAATATTATGAAGCGCAATATTGTTAAACGTATTTTATCATAGTACGTGATGCGCACACACGAAAACTTGTTATAAACTCGTTTGCGGTCGGAAGGCAAAATACGCGCTTATTTGACTATATCAATTTACTTGTATTTTAGATTCTGAACGGAGTGATGGAATCTATTGGTTTTACAATGATGAGTGTTTTTTTTTTATTTTATTTTTTTCTGTCTGAGGACACGATTTTTGGTAGTAAAAATGCTTCGATTTTCTTAAACAGCTACTCTTCTGAAAGGAAAGTAAATGTAGATGGAACTTGGGCGAGTCAAAAATCTAACTTTTTCAATACTTTTTTAAAAAATCGAAAAAAACGATAAAAAAATTACGAAAAACGGGAAATTTTACGCAAAATCACGTTTTTACAAAATATATTTTTTTAAAATGCTCTAACATAATAACAAAAATCCGCAACAAATTGAAATTTTCACCAAATCTTTATATTGGCGTTCTCTATACATGGTTAAGTTTTCAAAGTATTTTGACATATTTTGACTTATTTATAGATAATATTAATTTTCGATTTTTGTAAAATTTTTTTTTTAAAACAAATATAAAATTTAATTGGCTAACCGAAAACTCTTAAAAATGTAATACAAGGTTTATAATAAGTTAAAATTATTGTCACTAAAAAATGTCGGAGATCTTTTCACTCAAAATTTTTTTATAAGCCCATAAAGCTCAAATTTGTATAAAATGTGTCAAAATCACGATATTTTGCAAGTTATTTTGTAGATAAAATTCATGAAATTTTTTCTGTTTATACTTAAGGTTCAAAATTTTAACACTAGTTTTCCCATAAGCTAATCTTCAAAAATATATAAAAAAATTTCTACCGGACCAAAAGGAAAAAATTTTATGACCGTTTGAAATTTAAATTTTTACGAAATTGCATAAAATAGCGATTTATGGTCAAATGATTTTAAATATTTGTTATAATTCAAAAAGTATAAGTCGCAGACACTTGAAATTTTCACCAGTTGTTAAGATAGGCATTTCCGTTATGTCATATTTTTTTCAAAATATTATATTGATTTTCAAGCCACTTATAGGCATTTAAAAAATTCGAATTTTTTACATTTTTTTTTTTATAATTAGTGATAAAAAAAAAAATGACTTATACAAAATACTTGAAAATTTATTAGAAGATTCCACACAAGTAGTTTTTATTGTCATTCAAAAATCATCAAAATCCATAGGCACAATTTTTTTTATAAGCATTTGAACAGCGAATATTAACATAAAATTATATGTAATATATAATATAATATATAAAATTCTAGACTGACGAATCATATCGGTTTTTTAAAATGCTCTAACTCAAAAACAAAAAACCGCAACAACTTGAAATTTTTACCAAATCTTTATATCGGTGTTCTCTATACATGGTTAAGTTTTCAAAGAATTTCGACATATTTTGAATTATTTATAGACAATTTAAATTTTCGATTTTTGTAAGTTTTTTTTTTAAATATCTATAAAATTTTTTTGGCTGTCCGAAAACTCTTTAAAATGTATTAAAAGATTAAATATAAGTTACACTAATTGTAACTAAAAAATATCGGAGATGTTTTCACTCAAATTTTTTTTATAAGCCAATAAAGTTCAAATTTGTATAAAATATGTTAAAATCCCGATAATTTGCAAGTTATTTTGTGGTTGAAAATTCTTAAAATTTTTTCTGCTTATACTTAAGGTTCAAAATTTTAACACTAGGTTGTCCATAAGCTTACCTTCAAAAATATATAAAAAATTTCTACCAGACTTAAAAGAAAAAATTTTATGACTGTTCATAAAATTTTTATGAACAGTTTTTTTTTAAACTGTTTAAATTTAAATTTTTACGAAATTGCATTAAAATTCAATTTAAATATAAAATACTATATTATTATTATATACACATTTTAGACAAACATATTAACTCCGTTCAGAATCGTTATTCGTATACAATGATATCTATCATTGCATTCAAATTTAACAAACCCATTGTAATAATGACCTATCCTATAAACGAGGTACACTCCACCCCCAAATGTACAGCAAAGCGAGGCCCACCCGTTCTTTTTCCCTTTTACTCGTCTCGTCTCGATCGGAAGATACCATGCGTTGTCGTCCACCGCGTCTCCGCTCGTCGAGTTTCATTTTATTTTTTAACATTGCAGCTCGCCCGTAACATTGCACGGTCTAACACGAAAACCGCGGTTCGCGCGCGCATAACGTACACTTTTATCATATTTTACCCAAAAACATATAGTAAAAATATATTAATGTAGCTTGATGTATACGTATACCTGCAGAGCACACGTGCGTCGACCAGTCGTGCCCGATACGTGCCGATTTCACACGCACGTTAACATATACAGACGTATTCTTCGCGGACGGTTCGCACACGGTTTATCGCGGCCGTCACGCACGCACACGCTAATAATTACTTCGGTATGAACATGTAGAAATGTAACAGTGGTGGGAGGGGGAGGAAATCGGTAAAAAAAAAAAAAAAAACGACAATAATTATAATAAGTAAACGAACACGCGAGTCCGTTCACCACCACATGTCACCGGTTGATTCGATATTATTCTTGGATACGGACGAAACGGTTGTCGTTAAAATAACATCATCCGAACGCGAATAATTTTCCTGCACACCGAAATGTCTATAGACGAGCGTAACGCGCGCGGCCCGAGAGCGCACTGCGCCCCGAGACGATTTCGTCCGTGCGGTCGTACTCGACGGTGGTGGCGGCGGCAACAGTAACACGACCGTAGGCGCGCTTTTCCGTGTGCACGTGTGGGCGTATGTGCGCGTGTGGGCAACTAACCCGTTGGAAAGGATTACGTGTGCGGCCGATCGCGTTCAACACTTTGGCGACGCCTCCCGGGATGGCGCGAGGGAGAGACGGAGCAAAGTGCAGTCCGGCATAGCTACATGGCGAGGTAGAGGATGAGGACCTGCTGCTGCGGCATAGATTTGTCGTTTGAGTTTATATGGTTTGGTTTTGGTATTTTTTTTTCCCCGAGCCCGAAATCCGAAAAACCAAACACGTTCTAAGAATAAAATGAACGGGCTAGGAAAAAAAAAATCCAATCGTACATAATATTATATTAAAATCGTAGTACGACTACGCTACGTCATGCGGGTCCCGAGCACTGTAAACAGTCTGATTTGTTTTCCCAATCGATTCCGATCCGGTATAGTATTTCGTTTTGTCGTCCGTGGCCGACCGACGGTTACGCGCCTTCTATCGTTTGCATTCACTCAACTCTTCGTTGTTTCCCGGTAATTTCGGTGTTTTAAATCCACGCATCCACGAACACGCACTGTGATGTGAGTTTAGACAAACAATGGCCAAACATAGGTCTGGGAATTATCATTGTCGATAATTATAATATTCGTATTATTCTTACCATCACATATTACTTTTTTTTGTTTATAATATATATATATATAGGTTTATTATTGTTTTTCTTTATTTTATACCATTTAATCATAATTTGTTAATGTATTATATTTTCTTGAGGTTTTCTGCTATGCTATGTGCCTGTTAGATGATTAATAAATAAATATTTTCTCCTCCGCGATGCCGCTCGACATCGAGTTACTGTTTCACGTACCAAAGAGTTTCGTCTACAAATGCAAACAATAACAAATCTCACTGACTAAAAAAAATGACACGCACTTGCCGATATAATATTATGGACGTATTATTAACACACGTCCTAACGGCAATTCTTGGATATTTAAAGTTCTAACGTTCCCGTTCGGGCGTACAAATCGTATACACGTGCAGCAGTAGACGTAAGTGAAATCCCGTGTTCATTGCCGCCTTCAGATTTAACGCGGATTGATATCGTACACCCGCGTTCCCCGCCCACCCGGTGTTATAGAGACGTCTGTGTTTTTGCACCCTCATGCCCTGCAGGTTGTACCTGTCATCGGCACTGGCCATTGTCGACATTTACATGTACCCGCGTATACATAAAACGATAAAGAAACACGTCCGGGTATCTACTGAATTGTATTTTGAACGAACTCTGTTTTCGGTCGTCTGCGTGCAACGATTTGTCCGTGGCCATCAAAATATCACTAACAATACATCTTTTCTCACACGTTTGATAAATCTCTATTGGTTTAGAAACCGAACAATCCATTCACATGAATAACATACGGTGTGCAAAAGACATAATTCACTTTAAACGTGTTTCCGTGTATCAAATTAAATAGCCACGTAAATGTGGATTTCTGCGCTACGGAGTTGAAAATCTGGTATTACTCGTTTACCATCCAGTCGTAGGTAAAACAGCTGTATAAAAATATTGAATTTCAGTTAAAAAAAAACTTGGTTTGGCAATTTTACAATGAAATCTACCGTTTATCATAGGTATACTTACCATAAAGAGCAATTGGACAAAATTATAAGTATTTATTGCAACAGCTCAACTATCTGACAGTATAATAGATAATACTTATGAAATATATCGTTTTTTTTTTTAAACAAAAAAGTTGTAGCCGCACATGCAGTTCAATACACTGTATTTCGTTTAGAGAAATGTGTATGGTATTAGACTATCGATTTTTTTTTTTTTTAGTCCTTTTTCCTTGTGTGCGTGAATGAGTCGTTTGCGGTTACAACCGATTTTTACGATGAGAGTCTAGTATTTTCGAAAAGAACTTCTGCGCGCTAGTACGCTGTATTGCAGTTCGGTTTACGGTTTTGTCGGAAGATATTCGTACTTATAAGAGTGGGTGGCGGGGGGGGGGAATTTCGAGAAAAAGTAGTGCTTTGACAGAAAGTTCTTAAAGTTTTTATGCCAGATTGTTACATTCTTTGGACAGATTGATCAATAGAACATTCAAACGTTTCCAATCCGACATTGTAGGTATGTAAACGGCGACTACTGAGTAAATAACCAGTATATGTGTAAGTACCCATGCCCCACGAAAGCCATTTTTCGATTTGTATGGAAATTTAGGGCATAGCCGGTAGGGGTTTTCGGTACGTTATCGTCACTTTATATTATGGACTGCTATATTATATTACATATATTATTATATTATGCATGGTATAAACAGATACTACGAACACGACAAACACATGTTATATTAATGGTTTCATACTCAAAAATTTGTATTTTAAATTTTATATTGACAAATGGGTGAATGCGACTCTTTCACGGAAGTCTTCCCAATGTTTTGCGATAAGCCCTACCCATATTCACTCCTTTGGAAACGATTTCCAATCCTAATTCCGAAATCACCTTAATATATTTATATATATATATATATAAAGGAGTCCAGGAGTCAGATTTGACGCTAAATCAGACGAGTTCTAGACCCTAGTCCAGATACAAAAAGTCCCATCACGACATTCACATTATTGTTATAAATGTTTTATTCACAACACTCAAATGTTATATTTACTATTTAATGAAAATATTATTAAGTTAACTAAAATCTTGTACATATTTTTAAAACAATCGCTGTGCTCGAGAACGATGTTGAGCTCATGGCACGTTACGACTACACCCCGACCTTTGTACCGATAATTATTGAAACTAGCAATATTGAGAGCACCATTGTTGTTATACCTATTCAAGTAATATTTTTATATCCTAGTGACTTATTGAAATATTTTAACACAATGGTACATTAGACGTTACGCGTTTTCATGGGTACATTGACGTTCGGCGATGCGTCTCCAACGAAAATTGCAAATTGTATTTCGTAATCCGTTTAAGTGTTATTAAACCGGAATATCCGGTCGTCTTTATTTTTTAAACTTTTGGTGAATTATAATAATTATACGTTCTATGATTACCAATTACGCAGCGAAACTACTGAAGCTCCGTATCATTATTGTGAATCGCATCATTTGGTTTAATCCATATCACCACGCGCATTACACTTAAGTTTTTTCAGCTGATTAGTCGCAATAACGAAACGTAAACATATCATATTAATTATACATATTTCGAATTAATAATATCCAAAATTCAGAGTCAATATGAGTATTAGAAAGCCAAGGCGGAATTTTTTCCAAGGATCTTAAGAAAAACAAATAAAACAAAGACGGTTCTATATTATTCTGTAAACCACTCAATCATAATCTCTTAACAGTTGCCTATATTTTAACATTGTATTATATATTGATATTTTGTCAATAATGAAAGAAGGATCCTTAAACAATATTCTAATGCATGATTTAAGGTAGCCACGAAAACTATAACATGTCTAGGAACTAGGAATTCTACCCCCTTGGTGTGGCTAGGCCGACCCTATTCGAGTACATATCTTGAATGTTTCCTTGCATGCTAATAATAATTGACTCATACAAACATTTCAATTCAATTTTACTGTTTGCAATATTGAATGGATGTTAAATAACAGTGTATACTTACTCAAGCAAGTTTCCGAAGAACTTACAAGAGTGATTTATACAAATTGAAAGTTACAACAAAAGTAAATAAAATTACATCTCTGTGTAATTTTATCTGTGATTACTTGCCACGCAAAAATGTTTAAGAAATACGTCTTACACACCTAATGATACTTTTTCCAAGTTCAATAGTTTTTAAAATCTAATTGACATATGTGTTTTATAATTAATGTATTATTGCTACTTGTATCCGACCAACGTATGTTACTAATCAATTCGTATACTTTTTAAATCAATTAGAACCGAGACTTTTAAACAACCGGTGTCTAATAATTAATATTATTATGGGGTTTTGGTTAAAAATTGGTTTAAAATTAATAATACTGTCTGATTTACAGACATTGTTCATTGTTCAATTTACTCGATACACCCCCCGGCTGATACGATAATGCAATTTGTACCTTCAAAATTTTCGGTTTACTTTTGTTTGTAACTAAAATATGACAGCTACCGTATAGTGCATAGACTGGTCATTTTAATGCAATTTTGCGTGTTTCGAATGCTTTTGGTAATACTGATTACGAATTTTACGTCAACTTTCCAAAATATAATAAAGTTGTTTTTTTTTTTACATAACTTCCTTAATTAAAATTATTCACATTATTCTAAAATAACATATAAAACACACAATGTACATTATAAAATGATGTTTACATTATATTAATAATGTCTTATCCATAATTCAAATTAGCTATAACACTACATGTTGATTATAAAACTTAATTTACTATTAAATTACTTCAACGTATAGTACAGTAAAACACGCTCAAGACGCTCTCACTTTCAGACAATTGCCTACACAATAAGCTATTTGTGCGCTCCCTAAACATTTCCTATATCTACTACCTAGTCAATATAACAATCACCTGTTGAGATGCTTTAGATAATCGGACACTCTTTTGTTTGACAGATGACGATAGTAATAATTATGAGTATAAAAATTTTAATTTTACTTGTTTACATGTACTTATCGCATATTTAATCGTAACATTTTACTGTACTTTATCGTACTTCTAAATCCCAATTAATAAACGGTATAAACGACAAGTGTATTGAACTATTAAACGTTAAGAAAATTAGTTAGAAAAAAAAAATCATTAGAAGTACGAAAAATATTATCCTCTTTAGAACATTATAAAAAATTGTACGTCATGTTCACAAAACTAAAACCATTATGGTTAAAACATACACTCAAAATATTAAACAAACAAAAATAGACTCTTTATTATCCAGCGAATCATATTTTAATATTTAACAATAAAAACAATTCAAATTTCATAAATTGTAATACTAAATATAAAATTAATGTATTACCTTGTACTAAATAATTAATATCAAACAATAACTCAACTCAATATTTTACACGCTTTTTTTTATTACTGCATAAGAGACTTTTTTTAGCTGATCCCTTAAAGAACATCATAAGCGAGGTTTAACTGTCTGAGGTATAATTTATAATGGTATTAAATAAAACCATCTGTGTTTAGGTCAAATTTACGTGCGTGCATAATATTATATATATCTTCATTTCGTAACATTTTAAAACTATTTTAATTGCGATTAGATTTGCAACAAGAAATAAATCAACACGTTCTGACTCAAATTTCCATCAAACACAATCGGATATGTGATATTAAATTGAAACAAATTAATAACAGTCATCCGATCGGTGCAAACGAGTATATATAATCACTTTGTTGTATTCGATAACTTTTTAATCACTTTTGTGCATTTTCAGTCGAAACTTTATTGGTCTCGTGCGAGTCGGACGGTCAAGACACAGCAAAACAACTGTTTGACTTCAGCCGCGGTTCAAGTGCCGGGTGGAAAATGTTTGACATAACCCTATTGGTATCCATAGGTCCTGAGCTTCGTGACATGAGATAACCCCCATATCACGTTATACGGGGTCGTGTAGCGGCTGTTGAGTTCGGTAAGCCTGACGAGGGTGCTGGGTCAACAGATGCGTGCGATGTGCACGCCCAATGTTGAACGTACTGCTAAACGTACGATCTTTGGTAACAGTGGTAACACATATCTCATTGACGTTTAAATAGCTATAAGGCCATAGCTTATATTATATAGAATTTGGCTGTGAACTCATTATACGCATATGTGTATATGTTACTGTGAATGTTAGCAATTACTGGGCGCTAACAGTCACCTGGTGAATGTCAACATACATCTAATAAATTGGTGAATGTAGAAAAATTAAAATAATACAGACATTTACTAGTGGACGTTGACATTTACGTTAGGATTTTGGTCAATGTTGACATAGGTACATTACCTATTAATTACATTATTAAAGTAATATAGTTGAATATACATTATATTATAAAGTAGAAACAACATATTGTATTTAATTAAATCAAAAAAATAATTACTATTATTATTAAACAATATTATACTAAATTATATTTGTATTATTATTAGGTATTTAAATTATGATTATTTTATAATATTATTTATTACAGCATGACAAACTGTCATGAAATTGTGTACTACATAAAATTTCAATATTTCTACATTTGCACTTTGTTTTACAGTTATATATTGTATATCCTTGCCCACCAATTATTGAATTTGATGTAGAAGCTTCTCTTAAAGAAATTCGTTGATCCCTTTGTACATCAGTGATTGATATTAAATTTTCTTTACACACTGAAAACTGGTTTCTGGTGTATAATCGATTTATAACACCGTTTTTGGTAGCTAATTTATAAAAATCATTATCTACTATATCTAATACTACAGCTAAAACATTTTTAGGATCAATTTTACTACGATCAACATCTGGAACTCGAATACGGACAGTTTCTCCAACATTAGCCGGCTGAAACTTTTTTTTAATAATTGTGATTCTTCCGTTATTCCTAAATTAGATTAAATAATATCGGCATTACCAACATTCACCGATATCGTTGTATTAATGTCGACATTCATTAGTGAATGTTTACTAAGATCACAAATTTTATCAATAAGTCAACATTCACCAATGACTTTGGTGTACGACGACATTAACCGGTGACTGTCAGAATTCACCAACTGTGGTCATTCACAGTAACATATATATAATATACCTTCAGACAATCCACTGAGCACATACTTTCGTTATTAGCCATTTATCGGGAGTGTCCGTTCGATGGCTCACATCGTGAAAATTTTCACGGCAATTTGTTACTGAAACCATGATACACATCGAGACAACTTATTCCATAAGTTAGTCGTGCACTAGACTTTTAAATTATGTTTGTAGACGTTAGTTGAAATGTGAATCAAATTCGTTTGTCCTGCAATTTTTTTTTTTTTTTTTTTTATCCGTAGTATTCTCGTAAGAAATGCAATGTTACCTGTACAGTTAATATATTGAGTAACTACATACGATAGATGCGTTACACTGTTAAGTTACCAATTTCGATATTGAATTAGTGGAAGTTGTGTGAGCATATTATTATTATAGTTAGACGTGAAATAAATTATCGAACGCATTATTTTTACAGTTGAATTATGAAATAATTAACAACATATTCGGTATTCGGGAAGTATAGATATTTAATTAACTTTTTGAACGTATAACAGATGCGTATTGCGTATGTTAAACTTATGACAGTTGACTTTTTCTGAAACTTCAAATGTTTCATCCGTCGAAACGTGTCTGTAATATTAACGATGCGACATGTTGCCACTCTCCGAAAACATCTATCTCGGTACGAATGTATGACTTGAGCAACTTCAGGCAAAACATATATATATGTACAATGTGCAGAAAGTTTACCTACAAAATGTACTTACCATCTTTGTTTTTTGACGCACCCTTTTTCAATATCTGTATGAAATGTTACGCCCCAGTTCTCGAATTGGGGGAACGCAGGCGGACGGAGTCCGCTTTCATTTTTATATAGATTTCAGCGTTGCCCTTCATTTGAATAAGAGTTACTGTAAAATTTATCTGTATTTGAACGATGTTTTCTAAACTAAAACCAGCGTCCGTCCTCAATTTTTGTTCAAATTCGAGCACTGGTTACGCGACGATGGAATACGCGTAACAGATAATATGTCGGATGACCGGAGACAATGTGAAATGTGACGATGACGAAATATGCGTGCCAGTCCACGGAGAACTTAATTTGGTGGACGAAAAACCGCAGAGTCGCAATTTCCTTATTCCCCGGGCCGCACGGGGAGGGGGTGTGTTTTTTAATTTAATATAAAAACCATATATGCATATATACACGCGACCGTGCGCCGTCGGGCATTTCCGCTTTGGTCGCACCCGTGTCATATATTCATGATAAATGTTATATACTTGTACTTAAATTACACGGCGAACGGTAAAATATTACAAAGTCAGCTTATTCGGTACATCCGCTATTATTGCATCAGAACGGATGTCCGGGCTGGGGTGAACAACCACTGCAAAGCGGGCGCGGGGTGGCATAATATTACGTGCGGCCGCTGTGATTCACGTTGAGTCGTCATGACAATAGCGCCTTAGGAATTTTGCATTTTTCGACAGCAAAACTGCGATAGCGAAACGAAATTATAATAATATACCTGCCGCGGTAGTCTCATGGCACGTTGGTCGATGATGGCAGCAGTTATTTCGTATCTAAAATCCAATGGTGACCATACCAAATTTCAAACCGCTATACAACTTCAAGTCATATAAACATAAGTATCGATTAACATAAACATAAAACCGTTTATTTAACAGGAAATTATACTTTTTTCTCTTACCTTAGCAAACTGAAAAAAAAAATAGTGTTAAGTAATAAATAAAATAAAAAGTAGGTACCTATAATTGCATAAGATCCGTTCAACTAGTTTAATCCATTGAAGAGTGGGTTATCGCTATAAATTACAACCTGTAATTATACACTTGTATTTTTGCAGTGGATTCTTGTATATGAACCTTACAATAGTATATTATACAAGCTTATAAACTCGATTATCATTACAGCAGTATCGTTGCTAGGGGTTCGTTCGGTTGTAGTAAGTTGAGAATTTAATAATATAGTAAGGATATTGGTGGAAAAGTTTACAACAGATAATAATAATAATAATATGTGTTTTCAAAAATTTGGATTGTCTTTTTTTTTTAACGTCTCTAACTACAAAAAAAAAAAAAAAACCGAAAAGCAAGTTTGCTATGGGTTTCATTATAATTATTATCATATGGGCGTAACAATAGAACGCTTACGGTAAATTATACGTTTTGACGGTGCTGTGGATATTTTATTGTTCCGTACTTTTACACACCATTAGCAAACATGCGTGTTTCGTCGTCAATATATGTCTGCACTAGTCTTCCACGTCGTCCATCCGATTTGTTTTCGGCCGATCTAATGATAACAATATAATAACGCGAACAACGCCATTGACAAATATACAAAATAGATTTTAAAAATTAAAATAATTTTAATATTAGAATGATTAAAATAATTACACATAATATTAAACAGTTATGATTTTGAAACGAATACGTTTACTTTACGTCGAATCGAACAGTTAACTGCTATACATACGTCTTCATTTATTTGTGCATCAGAAAAATTGTTACATTGTATTTAAGTCTGAAGACCCGTATTTGCAGTATGTACATTAAATTGATGATTGTTTTCTAGTATAAGATTAAATTACATATGATGCGATTGAATTTCGATACAATGTGTCCAATTAATCATCTTTAGATTTATAAAATCCAATGAAAACAACAAATAGACTCATTTGCTTAAAGGAAACGAGTATCTAAAGTTTATGTTCAACAATAATTATTAGTGTACCTACTGTACGCAAATGAGAACGAAATACTAAAATGCAAGAAAACATGAAAATATTTGTCTTTCATTAAATTTCTGTTCAACGAAGTGTAATAATATCGATAAATAGTCAAAACTATATAATTTAGGTAATAGTAATTAAAAATTACGCACTACCGAAAATTCTCTATAACAGTTGTAGTTGTTTTTATGCATGCAAGTTTTAAAAGTCATTCAAATGCCATGTACATGTCATTTTATAGATATAGATTATACAACAATAAATTGAGTGAAACGAGTCAGCGAATAAACTTATTTCAAATTATCAAACCGGGCATAAAACGTTGTACAATTTCAAAATATCGTTAAAAGAAGTATAGTTGGAAAATCACACGTCAATAAATATAGGTAGATACTTATAATATGTTTGGGATTGATCAAAACGCGTACCATTATATATCAAAATGCCTTTAAATTGTATAAATGTGATACAATACCGCAAATGAATAACATCCGATTGCGAACTCAGAACATTGTAACTGAATGACGCCATGAAGTGTAAATAAATTAATGCATGAAACTTGAAAACAACATAAAACAATATTGAAAATGTTTAAAATATACCTATAAGTTATTTAGATATCGATGATACAGATATTACTACTTGCTTATCTCATATTGATGGAATCTGAAAAATTATGCCAAGAATATTATACTATAACGACAAGTCTGATCAGACGAGTGAATCAGAAGATGAGAGTAGTTTGTTTAAAAATAATAACAGTGGATACTATGATTTAAGTCGATAGTGATTACGAGTTGTGGTTATGGCAACCGTGATAATAATATTAATAATAATAATAATAATAATAATAATAATAATTATAATGATAATGATGAATATGTTGACTACGATAATATTAATAATAATGATAGAAATAATGACTAACGATTATGGTGGAGATGACGTGTAAAATTAAAATGAATGAATCCCATATAGTACATAATAATGACGTGTTCATAATAATTATTGAAAGTTATAAATTGTTCAAATCAATTCTGTGCCGATGATTCCAACAAATTTGAATAATTAATATAAGTAGTTATTATATATTTTGTTGGCATTTGTAAATAAAATGTTGATTTGATTGGATAAAAAAATAATAATGACCTATGTAAATAAAATGTTGATTCGATTGAATCGAAATAACAATTATTAATGATTACTAAAAATAATATTATTTTAAATATAATATGAGTAGTTTAGGTTGTATTTCGATTTTTTTTTTTTTTTTTGTAAAAGGCATTGTTGATTTTTTTTATAGTAAAATTACTATTCACTCATTCCTAACGCATTCTTTTCTCATCAGCAAAAACCCTCCACCTCATGAATGCCACACTGACCTTTCAATCCAACACATCATCCAAGACTTGTACAAAGTACCAGGACACAAGAAGAAATCTAGAAATACTAACGAATATGGAAGAAGCTCTCAATGAAAATAATAACACCAAAATCGTTAAATTCTTAAATAAAATACTACTCATTAATTCATTTTAACAATTTTAAACACGTATGTAACCATCAATTTATTGTTACAACACAATTTGTTATTTGTTTTCTTTTTTTTTCTTTTTTTTTTTGTTCTATCTCTGTTATATTTAATGTACGTTAGACTAATAACCCACTATGTTGAAACCTTATTTCTAATAAAAAAAAAAAAATTATTAATAGGGGTTTATAAAATATGATTGTCAAAATTATAGTCGTCCGGCGTCTTAAGTAGGCAATTATGCTGCGTGAATGTGTATAATGTCCTTATTCGTAATACCATTGATTATAAAAATATAAAATATAGAATTTATAATCAATGACATTATATACGTAATAGTTCCAGAATGTATACCTGTTAATATTATAGTATTATAAAAATATAAAATATAGAATTTATAATCAATGACATTATATACGTAATAGTTCCGGAATGTAGACCTGTTAATATTATGTAGTTATGGGTAATAGAAATAATATGAAAATATATCATTCAAAATATATCGTAAATTTGACGATTTTAAATTTTGATTGGAACCGAAGAAACGAAATTATCTAGATTTTGTTTTTCCGTAAATATTAATATCCGTTTCACATGGTAAAAGAATGGTTTAAACATTTTAAGTTTTTAACGCGTAAACCCGAATATTGTGCATCAGGTGTTAGAGTATAAAAGGAAGAACTCTTTTTCCTCATTTTCGCCTGATTAAACAACGCTATATTGTTCATTGACCCGCCATTCTGTAGCTACACCTGTTATCGTATTTTACGTTAAAACTGTAATATTTCGTTAAATTTATAGTAATAAAAAAATTATGATGGAATAACGAATACAGTTGAAGTAATTAAAAAAAACATCAGTATAATGTCGATAAACATCTAAACCGCACGTACTTTGGACTATTGTTTTGAAATTTTTAAATATAATGCAAGTTTAAGATAAAAAGATACGTTTTCAATTCGTAAGGCATTTGTACATAAATAAAATCTAAATAAATAATTAGTTGTACGTAACAGTTGAAAATAATACCTTCAGTTAACCCATAATGGTTTCGATTCACTTGTAAATATTAGTAATATACATCATAAATATTAAATTATAACATAAATAAATAAATTATATTGGATGCATTTGAGTTTTCTTTTCTATTTATTTTAAGATCGATTTTAGACTTATCGTTCAATTTTTGTTTAATGGCTATGTATTTTAATATCATAATAGTGCCGTATCATTATCATCATATGAACACAAAGTTCGTTAGTTTTAACTTTAAAATAAAAAATAATATACTTCACGGATACAAATTTAGGTAGTAAAATCGTGGAGAATATTTAGAGTAAACAGCAATCGCAAATATTAACGTAACGCATTTTTAAACGTTCAATTTAACCGAGTAATTATGGATTGTAAATATTTTTAAAAGAAACTATCGCGATCCGCAACATTATACAGTACTTCAAAACACTGCATTCATTATTAATTTATTATAAATACATGTATATCACACGTGTACTAACATTATAAAATCGTAACGGATTTAGATTTAAGTAGAATGAATAAAATGTTCAATCAACCATATACAATATTACAATATTTTTGTACGTAGATATATTACTATATTTCGTTACCTAGTATAAGTGTTTTTCTATAAAATAAATATCACACGACCATGTTACTAATTATATAGAATTATGAGAATAAAATTACCCTAGGGTCTGGTTAGATATGTTCAAAGCTTATTTATTTATAATTTAAATTAATAATACAAAGTTAAATTAAAACTAAATACATATGTAAATTTTAAAGCAATAAAGAAGTTTTGATACTTTTGAAAGTTGAATATATGTGTTATTGTTGTGTACAATATTGTACTAAACATTTAGTGGGTCCAAAAATAAATAACATGAGTTTAATGGTTGAGTCACAAAATTATGATGATAATGTGTTTCATAATACAATTCATTATTTTAAGTAATCTTGATATTTATATACAAAACTAATATTCGACTATATTATGTGATATGATTGCCATATTATAGTATACACATATGTATTATACTGTACAATGATTATTATGTTCATAGGAAATAATAATATTTTTAATTTATTAATAATTTTATACAAGACTACTTCGAAGCCATACCATTAAATAATATATTATAGTTTAACTGTTTAGGAGTAGTGATATCATAATATTGATTTATTGATACAATATTAATGTACTAGTACTGGCAGTACTTTTAAATAAGTATATTTATTTACTGTTTCTGGTAATATGAGTGTATAATTCATTTTTTTTATAAAATGTGATATACGTTTTAATGTAGTTACACTTTTCTTAACTGCAATTGTTTAATATATTATTAAACATGTATAAAGCAAGAGTAATTAACAGTATAAATTAGAATACATGAAAGTAATTAACTATGTATTCAAGCTAGTGCCTACAGCTATTTAGATAAAACTGAACTTACAATATAGTGTCCAATGAAAATGTCAAATAAACATGTCAGAGTAAATTACTCATTAATAATAATTATGAAGTTCATTGAATAAATTATGATATGCAAATCGTTCCTAGATATAATTTTCTTGAATACTTTTGACGTCTTTTGATCAAAAATTTTCACTGCGTTATAATATATAGCACATAACATGTATTATCATTGTATTAAAAATTAAAATTATATTAACATGTTATTATTAAGAATTATTTTTATGTAAAAACAATGTTAATTTTTTTTTTTTTTTTTTAACTCAATCCTGACTATAATATCACAAAATATTACATATTATCGAATGATTCAGTTACATGAATATACTCGTATAGTATTCTATGAACTAGCTTAACATCGATCACTTTACCGATTAATTATATTGATAGGTAAGCTGTTGTTAATATTTTGTCGAATTAATTCAATATAGTCCTAATGAATACTATATTATTTTTGGGATACATATTCAGTGAAGCACCGCCGACGTTTCGGACCTATTTAACTTTCCGTGTATTTTTTGTGTTTGTAGTGTCACTGTTGTCAGTTGTGATTATACTGATTGGGTTATTCGTTTTCGGCCTTTACTCGTATTTATATGACTGCCTCCACCCTATTGTTACCTTTGTTATATTTTGATAGTGGCGTGCGTCGACCGTTTTTTCTTTTATTTGTTTGTTGGTTTGTTCATGACTTATGTGTGATTTTTTTTCGATTTTATATTTTAGCCAACAAACCAAGAAGCTATATTTTTTATTTTTTATTTTTTTTTTTGTTAGTTAAATTCCAAAATGCATGCATTTCGATTAAGACTTGTTTATCTAAATTGGATTTATTAAAAGCAAATCGGTAAACACGGAAAAAATTATTTGATAAAGCGGACCTTGGGGTTCGATGTCAACTGTAACCATGGTGATAGCAAGGAAAATGACAAACAACTGCGAGTGAGAGGTGAAATATCGTTTGATTGGTATTAAAGGTGGTTAGCGGAACAATGGCATGTGGCTAAAAATGGCGAGATATCTGCAGGCATTTTAATGGATGGTAAACATAGACCTAAGTGTACACAGAGACAAAGGTGAGAATAAGGAAAAGTACTAGGAAGATAATCAAACAAAAATGTCAATTCGTATTTCATGAAGTTTAACCTGCTAGTTTATGTACACATATGTACGTAAACAGTGAACTGAGATTATTGACTTGTAAAGTGTCTCTGACTTAATTTCAGTTGCACGCGTAGTTTATTAGAAATAATGGTATACTTTATAATTTTATACGGATCAATTTCATATAGAGGATTCGTCCTCGAACTTATTTTAAATAACAAGACAAATATAATACTTATTGGTTATAGACAGCAAGGATAAAATATAATTTTTTCGCTTACCATAATAAACTAGAACGATCCGGGTCTAAAGTTCTGCAAATCCATATTATCCGAAACAAGGGGGCGGTAGCGTACTAATGACTTTAAATTTATACTTATCGAAAAACACACGTGTCACCGCTTAGTCCCAATAGTTATTAAATATTTTTTTAATAGTTTTGAAATATTTTTTATACAATTAAGGCAAGTATAATAATATATGACTGTAGTTTGACATTCAACCCCGTAAAAACAAAAAATATACTTAATATATAATATTGCCAAAACGAGTGCGGGAAGTTCCGTTGAAATTTCAGTCTTTGCGTTTAGGCTCTGGATATTGTTCTACGTCCAAAAACTATTAGTATATATAATTAAAGTAGTCATAATAGTTTGATGCCAAAGCTCAAGAAAATTACATAATATTGCCCGAACGAGCTGGAAGTTTCATTAAATCCCTAACCGTAGTTGTGATGTCCGAAATCAGTTGTTATTTGCTGTGCGTTAAAGTTGCTAAAGACGATTTCTCGTAGTAGATTCATCATACTTTATTTTAAATTTTAAACCGTTCATTTTCAATGTGTAATTATAATAATAACCTGTAAGTTATCAAAACAAATGTACATGGATACTAGTTATAACAATTAATACAATGCAATTTAGATAATAAACACTTAATATAACGAACAACAAATTTGATTTTAAAATATGGTATTTATCATAAATCATTATAATGATACAAAGTTAAAACTAAAACAATTACTATTCGTATAAAACTTTTACGATCTTATTATTTTTTACAGTCAAGTTTTCATTATATTATGTTTTCCCAACTTGTATTACAATTTCAAGATTAAAATCTGAAGATAATCTCTTTCCAAAAAATAAACCAAGAAAATAGTCACCACGAACAATAGTCCAAGAGTATATAAATATAAATTAAAAAATAATGAAGTAAACCTATTTCTAGTGGTTTGGAATACTTAATATGAAATTGTTATCTTTTTCTTGTGAAAACAATTGTAACATTATTATTGTAATCTTGCAAAGTGTTATTTATTTTTAGTTTATAATTAATATGTACTATAAACGTCCATATTCATCAGAAATATTATAATTTATTATTATAGTACTATGGAAGTTTACAGATTTAGCAATAATATTTAGAAATTTTATATTCATATTTAATATGTAAATACTATAACTATGTTGAATTTTTTATACTTAACAATATTTTCTCTATGGTTAATATTGTTTTTACTGTTGACAATCAAACCTAATCATAACAGTTCATTAGTAAACACATTGACACTGAGTTATTTATAAACACATAACTAGATTCAGAGAGTCTATAAATGAAAGGTTTGGTATACTTTTACATTTAAGATAAATATGAAATGTGAATATGATAAAATAGTGTTATAATTTAAACATTAACAATAAATGATATTTATCGACTTTAAATATTCACGAGTAGTACACTGCAGGTTATACTACGTCGATATTCCAACTACGTTTTCTTTCACTAAAATCTGTATCACTGACTAGGATAAAATGAATATCTTCAAATTGGGAATAAATATTGTTATTTTTCAAGTTTACCTGAACAAACCAAAGATTGGGATGGTCTAACGACATTATTATTTTTATTACGCGCAAAACAGTGCAGTTACAACATAATCTTAACTCATAATTTATAAATTTGTATTCGAAAACAGTGAACACTTATATAATACTGCATTATTTCAAAACGAATATCAAACAACAAACAGTAGATTTGTCTTGAAAAATACTTAAATAAAAATAAGAGTATCATATTTTTCTATCAAATATCAACTGAATTGAACATCTAATCTAATTCTAACAAATATGAGATAATATAAAATATGTTTGTAAGCATTGTTTAAATAAATCTAAATGAGAAATTTAAGATTATAACGAATAAATACAATATAGTACTTAAATTACTTAGAAGACTATTCCAAACTTATAAAATAAAATCAATAGCAATATTCGTGACTACAATTTATTTCGAAACCGGGCGTAATACATGATAATATAATACTGTGCAAAAAAAAAAGTTTTCATATTTTGCCAAATAATATGAATTAACCTTAATGTGATTAACCTTTTCTTAGGAATTTATGTTTAGTTCGCTAATAAAATAATATAATACTAAACTCATACTAAACTCACTTTGCACTTAGGATTCAAATCATGTATTACAAATAAATAGCTTATTGCATTCTCAAAATATTATACTCTCTCTTTAAAGTTGTCATTCCTATCAAATACTTAACTATATGTTAACTATATGTATAAGCGCATAAAAAAAATACAAATTAATCAATAGCTTAGTCAAATTTTTAATCTGTATATAAATCTTAGTTTTTATTAGATAAACGTTTAATTCAATAGTATATTATTTTAAAATTATAGAAAAATATTATAACAGTTTAATCTATTAAAATCTATTGATTTTTATCGATGTGGAAAAAAAATTCTGTTTAAAAACAAACAATAGTTAGGCCGAAATGTATAACAACTCGACTGAAATAAAATCAATTAATTTTAACTCACATAAGTTACGATTTTTAAGTCAAAGTTTTTTTTTTTTGACAGATTGCGAAATCTGTGTTTGGCATCGCTCATTTATGGTAAAATATAGTTTCAAGAGAGTAGTATTTTTCGATAAAGAAATATGAATAGAAACAGTACATATATGTTGGTGTTATGTTTGGTACATGTACGACGTAATATATTTTCTGAAGAAAATCAAAAAATCTGTTGTCACCTGAAGAAACAGTGTCGGACGTCTGCAGTTGTATTAGACTGTCATGCTATTTTTATTATGGTATAATATTATATAATTTTAAAACTAAATATATTAAACTATTACCAAACGTTATCTATTTGAATTATATGAGTTGAATATTGAATATTTTAATTTTAATCGTCAAACAAATAATTATATTATTTAATGAAAAAAAAAAAAATCAGCATAAAATAAGAACATTATTAAAACTGTATTTAAATGCTTATTTATATACTTCTTGTATATTACCTATATATTTTTCTAAATATAAAATCGAGATTAATAATATTTATGTTTATACAAAAAACGCCTTCATCCTATGTCGAATTAGTGACAACCGTACAATCTGACGAGTTACGATGACCTCAAATATCGATTCCCCGTGAAAAAAATACAATCAAAAAGAAACCAAAAATGACAATTTATTATTTGATTACTCTGGAGGGATTAAGTTCGAAGAACAATTCCCATAGTAATATACATCTCGTTATAACGCAAGAGTATTTTCTTATTTTTATCTATACACCGAATTTATTTGAGATCATCCTCAGGGGGGATTTCAAAAAGCTCTTTACCGTTTAGCTCTCAAATCATTATTTCAATTTTAAATTATTATTTTTCTAAAAAAAAAAATAAATTAAAATATAATTTTTTTGATCGGAGAATTTATAAAAAGATGTTATATATACAATTTGAGAATCATTATTATAGAGATATATACTACACAGTACCTACGTGTTTTCATTTATTATTATTAATTTATCATTTAATTTGTTCATGTTTTTTATGGCATTTTATACCAGTACATTAGTTTATTGAATGGGTGATTTTATTGAATTTATTAAGTATGATTAGTTATTTTCGTGACTGATTTCAAATTTTATGGAATTATTTTTGCAATTTTCTTGCGTATTTATCAGAAAAAGTGCTAACCGAGGGAAAAAGATCATTACAAAACATCTTTAGAGTTAAGAAGTAAAAATTTACATTGTTGAAACAAACAAATGTATTGCATGTAAATGCAAACTCACTTATTTGATAAGTATTTATGAATAGATAATATATGAATCGATTGAAATGCAATACATTAACGATGATGTGGATACATGTGAAAAAATGAGATGTCAGTAGAAATATGCTTTATTAGGCCTAAAAGTGGCGAACATTATAAAAACGTATATGTACAGAGAGCAGAGCTGACACTATACAGTCTTATCGAAACTAAACAGTTGATAATAAAGCAAATCTATAATATTTATAACACAGTTGCAGTGGTCAAATTTAATTCATTTTCATTTATAACGTTTGAAAATGTAGAAAAGAGTTATCATTGCAACGTGATCACAAAGCAGTGTGTATTAATCGGTTAATGACATTTACGAACGCACTCGATACAATGTGAGCAGTAATATCCCGACGGAAACAATATTATCTTTGTAAATACAATTTTTTGTTGCTGTAGTACAGTTTAATAAAACATTATTCTTGTCATTCATAAGTGTAATAATACATTTAGCGCAGTCGAATAAATATTGCACTAACGCTCATTTCTATCATAGGACAAGTTATCATCGAATTTAGGTACACTCAATTATAACAACAGTCAATATAACTTCCGAATACGATTATCCTTTCCTACAAACTCACCTCATCTACAAAGTTGTATAAAATCAATTTTTTGATTTTGAATTTTAATACACACATTGAATTTGTTATAACAATTTGTACCAAATAATTAATAGTAAGTTCCTTTTCATAAGACGATCTTCTTTTATAAAGAAAATTCGTGCGCTTTATTGGTTACAAAAGAAAATTAACCTATACTAATGTTCCCTCAACCATTAACAGTCTTCAGTTTAATTTAAAACTAGATTCCCTCGTAACTCGCCGCAAAATATCAATTTTCTTATATAAATTGGTAAATGGTCTAGTGTCCTGTCCCCCATTATTGAAACGCATTTCTTTCAGTGTACCTCAATATTACTCCCGTTCTTGTCCAACATTCTATCTAGATACTCACCGCACTAATTATGGCCACCACAGCCCTTTAAATCGGCTCTTAACTGAAGGCAATGCTTCTAAACTTGATCTTTTTTTTATTAGTCAATCAGATCTCAGGCGTCACTACTCAAATTTTTAATTATAACTTAATTTATATCTTAAATATCTTATTATAATAGGTTTTTTTTTCTTTTCTTCATTAACTATGTATGTCATTGTTTATATATTACCTATCATTCAATATCTATCTTCAATTCACTATGTTAAATTATATACACAACTGTACTTGAGCCTCACAGGCGTTAATTCAATAAAATAAAATAAGTTATTTTTCCCAGCCGCGAGCCGGTTATAAGAAACGAAATACAATCTATGAACATATTTCGGCTATCAAGTATTAGTGTGTGTGTGCGTGTGTTAATCATCCGTATAGGCTGGAACGTGCTAGTAATAAATAACAGTAATAATATCGGTAAATGCGGAATACCGGTATGCAGTAAAAACAACAACAACAACAAGATATTATAATAATTAATAACATCGTTATTGTCATAGCGTATTATACTATAAAGTAACGGCTAAGGGTACACGTGCGGGATTTACAACGATAGGTACGAGGTGCGTTATAACCGATAATCAACGATGAAAACCGTTATAAAAACTTAAGATTAATCGCGGTAATAACGGCGGATGGTTACACGTATACCTACCATAGCGTGCATAACTGGTCGCAAATTCAGTCCATAACCTGGGAGTTCCTAAGATAATCTGTGAAGATGCTTTATCTCTTAGATACAAGTTACTTGACGTAAAATATTTTAATCTCAAAACAAACCACTATAAATTACAGCTTTAAAACAGATTTCATCACTCCGTTCAGAATCAAAAAAATCAAGGTGACGATATAAAAATAACGTTCACCAGACATTTAATACGGGAATCTCAACAGTGCCGACGGTTAGAAATCAATCGTTATTTATTTGCAATAATTAGGTAAGGTACTCATCTTATTATTTGTGTATTAATTTGACACATAGTTTTAGGTGTATTACAAAACAACACCATTAATACTAAGTGGAATAAATTCATTTTTATAAACGCTGATATAACGCACTTATTAACAATATTTTTACATCAAAATAAATTCGGGATGCTAATTTATGACTTTGGAGTGCTAAGCGCCCCCCTGGCACCTATACGTGTGCGCGAATTCTGCTTCAACGCGTGTACGCACATTTGTGTTTGGTAAATATTATATTAGAGTTATTATAGACGCCGTGTGCGAGGCGGAATAACTTATATCGGATTATATTATGTACAGCGTGCGTCGTCTAGTGCACGATGAATAGCGTTTGGAAATGTTTGCAAGTTTCAATGGGCTTGGAACAGATATTATTACGGAGCGAAGTGGTAACGTCGATGGTCAAACGAGATATAAATATTTTATAATATAAAAGAAACGGATTACGGAATAGTATAATAAGAATGTGTTGTGCGGAAAAGGAGAATGACGATAACAATACATAAGTTTGAAAGCCGATTTAGAAAGAAAAAAAAATGAAATGGATTTATATTTATGTATTATATATTATATTATACATAATAAAATACATGTATACATCGGATGCACATGTGCTCACAATGGTATGCTTGGATGAAAGAGGGTATTCTTAATCGAACGAAAATAATGCAGTGGATTCACGCTATAATATGGATAGTCAATGTCGGACAATATACGGATGATCAACGCGCTTCAAGGGTACAGACAAGATAATAATTGTTGGCATAGTATACTCAGGGACTTGAACTTTTACGGTTTTAGGAGTTTCGGTTTCAGTTCTGGTTACATATATAATTTCGGTGCCGATTTAGGTTCCGCCACTTTAAAGTACAAAATTAAGATGTAGGTTCCGCTTTTGGTTAAAATCTTTTTGGTTAATCGGTTCCAAAATTATTTTGTTAATACGAGGAAAAAGTATATCACTTGAATTTTAATGTATAATATTATGTATTTTTTCTCTAAAAATAAAAATTGTATTAAACTTCCAACTTATTTAGTCAATAATAATATATGAAAATCTATTTCTGATCATAGTCTTATTTCGTAGGATAGGCCGGTATGATTATAGTATACAAAAGATGTGGTTTTGTGTAAGTATTAATTAGTATATTATTATTGTAGCGATAAAGACAATTTTGAGGAAAAGCCACACTTTAACTATCATACGCGGATTGTTTCATATTATGTATCATTCATATTCATATTATGGAAAAATATAAATGTAAATGAAATATCAATAAATATCCAGGTATTCATATTTTCATGTATAAATTCTTTTTGATATAATTCTTTTTTATTGTTTATAATCTCGATATGTATGCTTTATTTCATTTCAACAGACCAACTTAAATACAAATAATGCATCATATTATTTCTTTCCAAACATGCAAGACATAATATTGTCATAGGAATCGAAAATAACCTTTTTGAAAATCTTAAGTATAAAAACTTTTTTGATCGATATATTATTATAAATAACAATGTCATTCCTGTTAAAGTTCTTTAAAATTTGGATTAAAGGTTCTTCATGGTTCTATAATATGGCCCAGACTCCAGTTCCAAAACGGGTTTTTTCAGTTCGATTCCAGTCACTGGACCTAATAGAACTATAATGTATAGTATTACAACGCACAGTGCGAAATAGATTTAGAGTACAACGACCGCGGATAAAGGTACACATGTCGTGCGGTATTGTCAAATGTAGATTTCTTCAAGGGGTAAATGAACAAAAAATAAACTTTTATTATTAAATAGATAGCTTATATTATGTAATGTATAATAAATCCAATAAGCTAACTTGAATAAATAATTGGTAAAGGTATGTAGTTATTTTTCTCCGTCCGCATTAGTATTCAAAAAAATACTTGTTGCCTCTATAATTTGTTAAAGCGTTCCAAAAACCGACCCAGGGATATGCATAGTAATTAGGTCCCTACGAATAACGAATTCAAATTTATATTTAAACGTGTGGGTAAGGTATATTGTATAGGTATTATTATTATTATTATTATGTTTATTATCATTATTAGATCATAATATTTTATCGAACTATAATTCGTTAAAACATTGTAATAAAATGAAAATCTAATAAACTGCTTGAAATGTATAATACATAACACATAGTATGTATAATTTGGGGAAAAATGTATAAAAACATGTTTGTGAAACAAAAAACGTGCAGATGCGTTTATTATGCATATTTCTATTGAAGTTTAAAATATTCAAATCCGTGTGTTTTATCAAAACAATGGAGTGCTGCCGTTGCCGCTTCTATTGCTGCCGCTGCATTCGGTGAAAAAACAATAACTAATGAACCCACGCCATAATAGTATTACAATAGAATGTTGGTAATTTTCTAAACTGCATTACAATCCATAAACGATCTCGGCACCAGAAATTATTAAAATATTAATTGAAACAACAACAAAGACTGAAAATATCAATTTTTACCGGAATTGAAATTTGATTTAATTATCTCATATTGTTGTTGCTTAATGCTTTTACCGGCGAACGACGATAACAATATTATAATCAAGAACTTATATACGTAGGTACTATATTAATTAGTTCATCTTTAAAATATTATTACCCGACGGCCGCACCTGTTGTCCATTAGAGTACAGCATGCAACCTGCAAAACATAGTGACAGTAAAGTGACAAACCAATTTCCTGTCGTATATATTATTGCGTTCAGCGGAGTATAAGCCAAAAATAAACTTACGATGTTCATTTACCACATAGAAATAGATATACTACTAGTGATGGAAAACGGATAATGATATAATTTTTTGTTTTGATATCGTTTCGATTTTTCCCATATTGTATCGCGATATCTTAAGTTGTGCCATATCGAAATTGTATCAAAAATATCGAGAATACACATTTTAAATATTACCTACTACAAATATTTAATACTTATTAATAGTTATTAATTCAAAATGTTCCTTTACCTAGCTAGTTGAAGATAAGAAAAATACCAAATTACATTTAGACCAATAAATATTACACATTATTATTATTATTATTTAAATAATAAATATAAATATATACAGCCCGATATATCGTACAATTCAAAACTATATGGATATCGAATATTTATCACGATATTGATATTGTTGCCCATTACCAATAGGTATACAATTAAGAAGATAATAGGTAAGTAAGAAGTAACTGCATCACTGCGCACATGCACTCATGATGATGACAAATCGCATTATTTATATATTTATAACTTTATAATGTACGAAAATTAATGAAATGTACATTGAAAAGGGAACGACGGTGCAATAGAAAGCATGACTGTCGGGTGCGAGGAGGAAAAAAAAAAAAAAAGCGCAAAAAATTATGTATCCGTTCGCTGCGGACAGGGTTCGAACCTGTGCGGGCAGAGCCCATTGGATTTCAAGTTCAACTCCTTAACCACTCGGACACCACAGCGGATGCACTTATTGCACGTTTATAGATAATTTGGAATGAACATTTTTAAGTATTGTACCACCTACTCAGATAAATTGCATAAAATTTCTATTTATATTATAATTATAACTTACAATCCTTATAGTCATAGTAATTATGATTGAATTATGATGAAATTTACGTTCGAAAATTTTCATTTGGTACGGCCGTCAAACTATGGATTATTCGATGTAAATTGATGATAGGTGTTCTATACCTAATAAAGGAACCAACTATTTATAAAATATACGTATAGATATTAATGATATTATTTAGTATTTAACGAATAACGTATACCTACATACGTGTATGGTGTATTTAATCAATGACTCTATCCACCGTCTACCAACTACCGGTGCAATTCGAGCAGAATAACCTATACGTGCGTAAATCAACATAATGTATTATTAATTATTATTTATACATTATTCTGTACTTAATATTGTTTTGTTCGCGAAGTTATCGTCAGTGCCATATCAGTTATCATGGTGGTGGGCAGAAGAACTGTCTATTGAGTTGGTACCCTAAATATTTTTGCAAAGCACAAGTACCTAGGTACAGTACTAATGGGTTATGTAGTTCTACTTTTTGTTGAGTACCGGAGTACCTATACCTAGTGGCTAGTATCTACGCACTTTTTTAAGTACCTAGGCAAGTATCTAAACCTAACGTATTTCTACTTACCTACTTTAATTTTTCCAATTCAAGCATTGGTTATTCGTAGGGATCTGTGAATGAACAAGAAAATATGCACTGGTTTACGACTTATTACATCGTACATTAAATGCCAACATTAGAAAAACTTTTTTGGCCGTTGATTTTACTGATCAACGGTAAAACCTAAAAATATACCATACGGTAGTGAGTACGTACGTACAAATTACAATATTAAATTATGGTTTGATAACTAACATCGTTTAGGTAGGTATACTTCACGTCACTCGCTTGTATTTTGTAGGTACTCCGATGTTGTTTAGGGTGTCCCGGGCGAAAGTGTAGACGTATGTAGATAAGTACCTACTATTGTATAATATATATTTTAAAATATACAATATATAATATATACATAAAATATAGTATATATATATATATTTCAAATTTAAACAAAATACATTTTTGCTAAATTTTTCAATTTTCTGTATTTTATCATTTTTATTTTATTTTTGGTTGGAAATAGCTGCTATGGTAAAAAGAAATTGCTGTAAGTCCAGTCTATTTTTGAAATTGGAAAAAAGTTTATAAACCAAAGTTGCTTAAAAAAAAATTCTATATCGGAATCTGGTATTAAAAATAGGTGTTGCCATTTAAAAAAAATCAACTTTGATTGCGCATGCGCACAATAAAAGGATTAAAAATTAGAAAAATATCACAGAATGTGTATTTTAAAATTCCCTAGCTCCCTGAAAAAACCCCATTTCAATCTAAGGTCAATGGACGGAAATATTTCGTGTTACCATTTGAGTGAAACATACTGTATATATAAATTCATATTTGATATACCTATACAAACGTATGACGTACCTACCTAGGTATGTAAAATAGTTATCAATAGGAAATTTAAAAATAATCTCACATAAATGATAAATAAAAAATTTAACATGCAAACTATTCGATAAGATGGTCGTGTGCCTATATGATAAATCGTTATAATAATATAAATATCACAAGTGCCTATCTCACTATTTTAATATTTAAAAGTATACCTAAGCTTATTTACTTTATTGTGTAACATCACAGCATAGGCGTAATGCATATTTACGCATGCTGCATCCGTTGTTCGAGTTCAGTTGAGTAAATCAAATAAAAAGCATAGGCATTCATAGTACGGATGAATATCGTAAGAAAAAAAAAAGCTTTTATGATATCATATTAAATAACCAAGAGATATTATGTTATTATTCAAATGTAATATGTGGGTATTATAAATTCTAATTTTTCTTTTAACGCTTAGTTTTACTATGATTTAGTTTAATTTATGTCATACCAGTATAATAATTTGACTTGCGCTCAGCTTATTCAAATTTCAAATAATTGAATGAATTATTATAAAATTATATATATTTTTTTTTAACTATGATACTGATTTCCAAATCACTCACATCACTCTGCAGGGATAAGAACTTTCATATAAATACTTACATTTACTTATATCCGCTATGCGTAATAATAAATAAGATTTTGTATTTGAAGTTGAAATATAATTCGTGAACAGACAGGTTTATTTTTAATGCTATACTGAGTTCAATTTCAATTTAACTGTAGATGTAGTCTAGAGATATATCGACCTACTTCAATAACTATACTACACCCTACTGTCCCTACTACTTGATTTCCGTACTATTCACATAATTAATAAAATATTTTAAATATACATTAAAATAACTGAATAATATATTATATAACAATATAATTTACAATTTAATAATTGTATTTTTACTTTTCACATAATTCGGATTCTTACTTAAAATGTAGTAAAAAAAAAAACCTTAAAAGTTTTTTATTAATGCGTATTTTTTTTATTAATCATCAAAAGTTAGAAAAATCAAAATTGATGAGTAAAAAAAGTATAACATTTTCAAGCTTTGAATTTCTTGGTAAATAATTTGATTAATCATCAATTTAAACGATAACCAAGTACCTATTAATAATATAATAATTAGTGTATATATTTTTTCTATAAGTTTAATATTTTAACTATCTCAATAAATTTCTGTACCTATTTATGAAGAATCATTTTAACTTAAGGAGTAATAATCCATTGATAATGTCTTGTAGTATTGTAATTTAGTAAATCAATGGATAATCAATGTTAAAACTCAAATAACCAAAAGGTAAATTTAAAATTATTTAATTATACAAATTAATGTAAAAAAATATTGTATAGTATCACTAGTATCAATAAATGTATTGATTTTTATTTTATTAATGGATTGTAGTATATTTTTATAATAATAATAATATAATGTATTGAAAATATCAATTTTATCATTGTGTTATATATTGTTGTTCAGTATTTTAAATTACCCGCTTTCATAATGAAATCAAACAAAATATAAAATATTATTTATTTGTAATTATATATACTAGGGGCCATAAGATTATATTATAATTTTTCTCTTCAAATTTCAAACGAATAAGTACTATATTCTACAAATGGGTATATGTGGTTCCACAAAAACTTTAAGTTACTTATCTAGTAGAAAGTTTTGCATAGCAAACACATTTCTTGGAACTGAGCATTGGGGTTTTGGACAGATTACCTACTTTAGATCGATCCTCGATTGCACTAAAGCTTCTTATTACTGTCAAAAAAAAACTATTTTTCACTACTGACTACTAAGGGCTGCTTAGTAGTAAAAATAAATATTAAAAAAACCCACAATTTCTATCAAAAAAAAAAAAAAAGACTTAAAATGGTGATTTATTACTTTTATTTAATTTTATATAAATTTAAATTAGATTTGTATTATTCATTAAAACCTTTATGTCTTTATGAGAAATAAAAAAATTAAACAAATTAGCTAAATCTTCCAATTTTTGGATTTCAATCAAATTGCAATATACCAATGTATATTTATATTACATTATAATATAGTAATCTTATGTTATAAAAAGGGACATAAAAATTAAATTGCATCTCGCAAGACAACCCTTTTAGAAAATTATAATCTCTGATCAAAAAATAGCTCGTAAAATCACAGTTAAAAATACATAAATTTATCCGTCGAATTACTATAAACTAATCCAATCATCTCCTTTACTGTTATGTTAATAAGATTTTACTGAAATCAAAATAAAATTATTATTTTCTCAAGACTTTTATAGAGACACTATAATATGACATTTAAACAAAAGTTTGAAGAAAAAATATGAGAAATAGTATTTACAACGGTTATATAATACAGTTTATTTATTAATTTGAATAATCTCAAGAGACATTTGTAATAGTGTTTTAAATAAATATAAATGATTTAATTTAATAATTTATTTTCACTATATTCAGTAGCTTTCATATACCTTAAATAAATATTTATTGAATTTTTTTTTTTCTAACTGAATAAAATTGAATTTTTAATTTTAATTGACAGTACCTACATAATTAAGTTTTCACTTAACAGATCATAAACAGTGCTTGCGGTAACTATCTGCTTATACTATTTGTTAAATGGAGCAATCGTCTCATCCTTAATATATACATTAATTTATTATACTATAACCAAATGGAAATTAACTGGGTAGGTTACCAATTTTATTTAACACGTAAGCACGCGTAATCTGTTATTATTTATGAGTACATAACTCGGTGCCGTAAAGGGACTTAAAAGAGGTATATTTTTCATTCTAAAACATTGATTTTAAGTTTTTGAAATATATTCACATACTTCGTAAGTTTAAGTCTACCTACTATATACGCTAATCGACATTTTCGTGTGCCAATTGAAAAATTGATTGCAATTTTTCCATCCCGAAGCGACTGCGAAATCCCACCAGCATTGGTATAACAAAAGAAAGACCCGATAATTATATTTCTGTGCACGTGTCCTATCGAGCCGTGAGCCCTTGTCCGTTACAGCTCAGACTTGAACTTTTTTTTTCTTGCTTTATGGGCCATTGAGATCTTTTGCAGTTTTTATATGAAACCTTTCGACTCTAGTCACAGTTAATAGCGGTCTCGATGGTTCTCAGGACTGCCATAGGTAAGGTGACCCAGGCGATCACCTTGGGCATCATTTTCAGGGGGCACCGAAATTACTTCACAAAATTGTACACATATTTATATGTGCCTATATTACCTATTACATTATGCTTCACCATAAAATGCTGTTTTAATTTTTTTATTTGAATTAGATATCAACTAAAAATGTACAAGTTATAGTATATTAATAAATAATAATATATAATTTTTTGTTGTAATTTGACGTTTTTTTTTTTTAGTTTTTTTATGAAAAAGGCACCAATTGGCATTTTGACCTGGGGCATCATTTAGCCTTGCACTGCTCCTGGCAGTTTTGTCCACCATTGTTATATATGTATAGCATTCACTTTATCTTGCCATCGTTAGTCTTTCCATTGGGGCGCTTGCCAGTTCGTTTATTAATCAGTACCTTCCGAATTATACTTCACTCAACTCGCCAACTTGTCCATTGTCGTTATATCAATAATTAACTCGTGCATTGTAAAATAAACACTAAATATTTAACTAACTATTTACGAAGACAGGTCATCAAACACCGGTGGCCGGTCGACTGCCTTAACACAGTTAGCCAAGGCTTGAAACCGGTTTTGAATACCGGCATAAACCGGTAAAAACAAAAACTGTACTCGAAATTGGTAAAAATAAAAACCGGTATTTTGAACCCAAATTGAAAAAGGAAAAAGAACCGGATGGACCTCAATCTGCTGTACAGTTGAGGGTGGAGTGCACTTTGTTCATAGGATAGGTCATTACAATGGATTTGTTATTTTTTAATGCAATGATAGGTATCATTGTATACGAATAACGATTCTGAATGGAGATGACATGTTGGTCTAGAATAGGTATATTATAATATTCTATTATGTTATATTTAAATTGAAATATAATGTCAATATTCGTTGTTCAAACACTTATAAAAAAAGTTATGCCTATGGATTTCAAAAATGTTTGATCACACGTGAAAATTATCTTCTTAGAAAAAGGGATAGGAGTGCTACGTATTACTCTATCCCTCCCAAGTCATTGATGAAGATCTAACGATCGTTTCAATGAAAAACAAAAAAAAATATATAAATTTATATATATAACGGACTCGTTAGAGCATTATATGAGGAAATATTACAAAAGAGACAACTGATTCGTGTTTCAATTCATTTTTTTTCTCCATCTATAGACACTGTACTAGAGATGATACCACACTATATTGACTAAACTAATATAATGAATCAGATTTTTATTCTGTAAAAACATGCAGCACATGGTTTTCACACCGGCAACGCATCTTAAAAAATGTATTGTAAGTATTTAAAACATATGCTAGCCCTGCTGGTGCTTACTTTCTTTGTACATTGGAATACATTACAACGAGAAACGTAATCTTTCGCAAACGATAATTTTCACGTAGAAAAGTGCAAAATGTATAATCATCTAAGCCATAGTTGTTATCTATGCACATTAAATATTATTGTGTTTAATCATCCTTCCTCGGTAGGAGATGTTTTGAGTATTTTGCGTAGACAATTTATAAATATAATATATATATTACGGTTAAAGAAGATAATTGGGAAAATATACCATTTACTGGTAAATTATGTCTTTTATCAAAATGATTCGATTATGTAGATAAATTTTGTAAAAAAAGATCATTTTAAATTCAAATTTACTACTTTCATCAGCCAATAACATTATTCACTAAGATTGTTAGTGAACTATAATAAATCTCATATTTTTTTATAGCAATAAACTGAATAATTATTTTTAATAATTGTTTTAATATAAATGAAATAATAATAAAAAAAAAAATACATTTTATATAATATACTATTTATAATTGATATTATTATTATTATTTTTAAGATGACCAGCTTTTTCTTGTCCTGTGGCTTCATAAAGAGTTTTTATTTTTCTCCGATTTTAAGATTTATTAACTCCTTCACTTTTCGAATTTAATTGCTGTATTTTATTGTACTAAAATAATAAAATATGTTATCGATCCTTTTTTTGGTTTTAATAATATTTTCGATTGCAGCATCAACTTGTTCGTGGTACCTACTTCATCTTTATGATTTTAATACCATTATAATTTCTAAATTTGGTATTATATTTTATAATTAATAATAAATTAGTTTAAAGTTGTCAAGCCTATACGTTGCACACTTCACAACTGACTAGAATATACCCGTATTCCTATACTAAAAGTGGTTTCATAATTTTACCACAGATTACAAAGCACATAACAATATAATCTTTGATATTACTACGAGTCGGAATTAATACATCAACAGAAATAAAATTGGGTTTTTGCTTAGCTATCTATGTACCTATGTTATGATGTTTTTGATTAACAAAGCTATGTCACCTACGATTATCACTGAACGTCCATAAACAAACGTTATAACGTCTCATGTGGTATGTTGACCTTACAGAGTCGCAAAATAAAAATTTGCACCTACCTTAGCTCTCTTAAGTTGGTCAAATCGCACTGCTTACATCATTTACCAACTTAACCGGTAATTGACGTCAATAACTGATGAATGTCTACAATTATAACATTTAGCAATTTTCAGAGAAATAACATCATTTACTGGTAAATGACGTAATTTATTACATTGATGTCTTTCATTATAACATTATATACATATATATATATATTAATAATTAAATTTAAATTTAATGTAAGTAGGAAACATACGCTAGTATGTCAACTTTTAGAATTTTTTTTTTAATACTTTAGCTACTAAATTTTGTTTTTAATTTCTTACATGATTATTACAATCATCACTAAATTTATATCACAGATATATGGTCTATTAAATGTATACCAACAAAATATATTTTTAATTTTTCTAGATGGTTTTACGATTATTAAAACTATTTAATACCAATTTGTAATAGTTAACTGAATATGAAATCGAAAGAAATGAATCAGTTTTTACAAGTGTCCGTTTCAAGCAGATTCGGTCTTAGATACACTACTAGTTACAACAAGTCGGCAGTAATTATTTACCAAACTAAGAAGTTATAATTAATATAATTTAAGTAGCTAAAGTAGTCAAGTTTGCAGTAAGTTCGTTTTGAAAGTTTAGTGTTATAAGAACAAAAGAACCCCGAGCGGGCATCATAAATTTCAACTAAAATTGTACATGAACTTATATATAAATAATAGGCTTCATACGAATTGCGTCCCTAAACACGAAAATATAAATCGCGACAACTAAGTTGCGTCCAGGGATTTTCACCACTTGTTCCGAGTTGCGTCCGAAAGAATAATAATTGTTATCCTATTTCCATAATATGTTCGGTGATAAACTCGTAAATTTATGTAGACTTCGAACAAGCTATACTCAGCTGTTTCCGATATTTTTCCTGAAGTTATAGGCAAAGGCTATAGATTTCACCTAGGATATTAAATCTGAAAGAAAAATTCAAAGTTGGTCTATCTGCAGTTTTTAAAAATAAATATAAAATTATAAAATGTTTGAAAAGTGAAATTATTTTTGAAGCTCAAATTTAATAAACAAACAAACAAAGGATGTAGACAAAGAAGAATTTGTTAAAAATAGTAAACACTATGATTCAGTGAGGAAAAAAAACATCACTCTTGAGTTAAATTAAAAAATTAAAAATTTTAACCATCCTATAAAATCAATAAATACATTTTAATGTACAAAATTTTAACCACACCATTTATATAAATTTTTAACTAGGTCGTAACTCGTACATGTTAATGTCGTGACAAAATCGCGGACAAAATAATATTTATGGACGCAATTTGAATGCGCCGAAATAATATTACTTATATTATAAGTTAATATGTTTATAACTGATTTAACATATTATTTCTATACTATGTTTTAAATATCATGACAATGTCATGATTCGAACGTATTCTTTATGCAGTTTTTAGACTTTTTACTAATAGTATGTGGTTGTTATACATGGTACGTTACGAAAGAAACATGATATTATGACGATTGTTATATTATTATTATTGTCATTATTATATATCACATAATTATGTGCGGGGAGGTTGGGGGGGGGGTCAAACGGTTTTTACATTTTTCGGTCGACAGGTTCGGGTGTAATGCACTAACTAGTAATTTACTAACCTAACCGGTGAAGTGTTAAACATTGCCAAGCGGCAACTATCTATCTATTACTTTCTGATCTTATTTTGGTCTTCCAAATGGGATTACCTTATTAAATATGTATAAATTGTACAAATTATACGATCGTAAACATTTTTATATAACCTAATTCGAACAATTGATATTTATATTTATTGAATTTCTTGTCTTAAGGATACATTTTAGTTTAAATATTAATTTTACCATGGATTCTTGGATCGAGTACGGATGGTTTATAGTATATACAATGACACCCAATAATCAATTGTATCACAAAGCTACTCGAGCAAGTCAAACATTAAACTTTTTCATTGCTTTTTAAAAGGGTCGAAAAAAACGATAAAAAAATTACAAAAAAACAGGAAATTCTACGCAAAACCACGTTTTGATCAAATACAAACACTCAAATACAAAAAACCTGCAATAACTTGAAATTTTTAAAAAAGGTTTATATTGAAGTATTTTGAAATATTTTGACCTATTTATAAACAATTTATATTTTCGATTTTTGTAAGTTTTTTTTTTAAAATATCTATAAAATTTATTTGGCTGTCCGAAAACTCTTGAAAATGTATTAAAGGATTAATTATAAGTTATACTAATTGTAACTAAAAAATATCGAAGATCGGTTCACTCAAATTTTTTTTTATAAGCCCATAAAATTCAAAATTGTATTAATTATAAAATTATATAATTGTTTATTATATAAAATTGCGATAATTTGCAAGTTATTTTGTAATTGAAAATTTGTAACATTTTTTTCTTTTTATACTTAAAGTTCAAAATTTTAACAAAAGGTTATTCATAAATTACTCTTCAAATAACTATTAAAAAAATTGTAGACAGGACTTTCAGGAAAAATTTTGTGAATGTCTGAAATTTAAATCTTTATAAAATTGCGTAAAATAACGATTCCTTTAACAATTTTAAATATTTGTTATTATTTAAAAAGTATAAATCGTAGAAACTTGAATTGAGACCAGTTGATTAAATTATCATTTTATTTCAGTAATATTTGTTTTCAAAATAATATACTAATTTTTAAGCAATTTATAGGCATTTGAATTATTCAATTTTTTATAATTATTTATAAAAAAAATTTGGGTGGTACAAAATACTTGAAAATTTAATTAAAGATTCCACAAAAGTTATTTTTACTGTCATTCCAAAAATTATTGAAATCTATGGGCACAATTTTTTTTTTTTTATAAGCGTTTGAAATGCATATGTTGACATAATATTTCAATTTAAATATAATATATTATATAATAATATACTTGTTCAGTCGTGTTGCCGGCACGATGCAGTTAAGTATACAGTATAATCAAGATACTATTATACCTACACCCTACACGCTCAGCCGCTCAATATCGACAGCCCACTCTTCATCTCGGCCTGCGAATCGCTCGGGACACCAATTTAAGTGCTATTATATTGTATTGTGCGTGTACGTTATATACGTAATAATATGTATAAACCATATTAGTTTCAACGTGTACACAGATAATAGATGATAATATTATGTAGCTATAAACCATCGCCCCGCGTGCTATGACCGTTTGGCGATAATATTCTATATTCCATATCAAAGCGAATCGCGCATTTAAACCACTACTCGTATGTATATGTCGCTGTATACCGCGTATATTATTAACTGTGTACCGCTGTATTCTAAAATAAGTTGCGGCGTTGCAGTCTATATTATTATAATGTTGCCTTCGCACACAAAGCAAAGCTATAACATAATATATACAACTGAAGTTGTTACCGTAGCTTTCCGCGATATCGAATGATTATAACATTAAGTATAATAACATTATTATGTGCAATGTAATCGCGCGATTTATTTCCATGTGATTAACTCACATTTTTCGATTGCGTAAAATTTATATTACGCGAACTCTGTGTTTATTTTATACGTTATTCAGCTTTGACGACGTAATTGATTTAAATAAATGCCACGCAGAACTTACTTGGCTATCGTTTATGCGTTCGTTTATTTACGTGCGTTTTTCGCATCATTCCTCAAGGGTAATAATAATTATTAAATAACCCGACACAACCCTATAAAACGAAATCGATAAAATGATATAACAGTAATAATTTGTTGGCTTTACGCAAATTATATTAAACACGCGCGCTCGCACGTTCGGCTCAATTCAATTCCAACGCATTAACAAAGCACAATTTGCGTTAACCAGCAATCGAAGTTTTTTTTTCCAGGCACATAATCACGAAGTTTTCAAACGCAAGCGAATCAAAATGATCAAGAAATAGTTTTTTTTAACCACAGATTAAATCACTATTCGATGATGCGATACGTTTACAATTTACTGTTGACTATTCTTACTATAAATTTGTAACAATAATAAATAGTTTTATTAACTACTATAGTTCCATACCAAGTAGATGTCTCAATCATTTATTGTTCTGAGAATATCGTAAAATGTAAGTATAATATAAAAAAATTAATAAAAGTGATCATTATGTTTGTCCATTCGTCTGTTAATTGTATTTAAATTGTATATGGCTGCCCAGCGCTGCCAGCAATTGGATTAGTAGCTACACGACTCTGGTGGTGTTGTCCATACCTACACATATACACATATACACAAGTTTAACCTCCACAGTTCCTCTAAAAGGTCAAAAAGAAAAAATCTACAAACCAAAAAACCCACATGGACGGTTAATGGTCACAGTTTCCGGGCATCCCTAGAAAATTATAGTTAAGTCAATAACTATAAGTCGAGTGTGCATCTTCCAAGATTTGGTGTATTAAACATTTTACATGCATTTTTATTTCTAATTTTAAATGTAGGTAATATATTATATCCATATAATATATCAAGCACTAACTTCACCAGAGTTTTCTCATCACAAAAGGAAATTTAATATTGTCTTACATACCGTTCTCATTATGTATTATATATTAATAATATATAATAATTTATTAATTATAAATAAATAATATAATTTAATAATATATTATAATAATTAACCTGACGTTTGAAAGTCTATTATAGCATAAGCCTTACAATAATAAATTTTTCGAAATAATTTCAATTCCAGACATTTTAGCGAAATCCATTATGGTGAAAATTTCCTAGTGAAAAGTCATTTCAACGAAAAACATGCTGACAAATACTGTTAAATTTTTATATATTTTTTTTTTATACCAAAAATGTCACAAATATACACAAAATGTCAAAATGTCTTTCATCGAAATGACTGACCCATTATTTCTTATCTGTTATAACAATATTTTATCCGAAAATCAAATTATCAAATATCTTGAGTTATTCTTTTAAAGATCACAACAAAATAATTAAATTTTAGTTCGCATTACATTTAAGGTTTTTTTTTCAAAGATTTGACTTTGTACTCATGTTACGCAAAAACAATTGACCTAATTATTAAATGTTTATTAATCATATTTTTACTGAAGAATTTGATAAAACATCTTTTTATTTAAAACATTTCGAATCTTTAACCCTTTGTCAAATATATATATATTTAAAAAATCGTAAAAGTTTCAATACTGCCAGTGTAATTACTTGTATATTCTATTAAATTGTGATTTGTGAGGAAAAAAATCGATAAACGAGAACTGTGTAGGATATCTTTTATTAGCATTATTATATAATATTATAATTTAATTGTATAAAAGTATCAAATATTTCAGCAGCTGCCGGTTGATTTGTAAAAAATAACGAGTGAGTTAATTCATAAGAACTAAAATGAAATATAACTATTACTTTAGAAAAATAAATTATTATATTTGAGTCGTATATGAGTTGATAGATAATATACTTGATATGATACTATAAAATGATAAAATACAAGTATGGACAAGTAAGTTACTAAGTAATGCACATCTAAAATTATAACTTAAAATGAAATAACTATTTCTGATTTTCATAATTATAATGACTACAATTTCGTGTATATATATTTAATATATGCATATAACATGAGCACACTATTTGATAATCCAGAAAATATAAAACTGCTAAATTTTTAATAACCGCGACTATGATGAAATATGAAACATGCAATAGAATTTACTCGAACCTGAGACGTAATACTTTTCGTGAAATTCATCTAAAACCTGTACAACGTAGACGTTTCCTAACGAAACGTATAAGGTATACAAACTTACTTGATTCACGGATACTTGATTGAATGCCACGTCCCTCGTGTTTAAGTCTCGCGAGTCCACATTAACAAGCACATGCATTTTTTATTCTCAGTAAATAGAAGGAATACATTTTCGTCAACAATCGCAGTGGACCTTACACAATCGGAGAAAATCCTACAGCGACAAGAGCTGTTATGGTAGAAAAGGTCGCTGGAACGGAACTACGGGAGATCACAAAATCTGATTGTGTCTCATGTTATGTGTTATAGCAGTGATTCTGATTTTTCTAGGACCACGACATAATTTTCCTCTGAAAAATCTTTCGCGTCCCACGTGGTTTCACTTTTCAAAAAATAGTTAGTAGTTAAGTAGTTAAGTAAAATAAACATTCGACTTATTACAATCTATTTTGAATTATAATTTTAAAACCCATCGTATCTGTTGGCACTATATAATTGAACAATAGAGAATTCAAAAAATTGTTCGTGATCCACTAAAAATTGACTCTTGGCCCACTAGTGGAATAGGATAGGAGTATATAGGAGTATATGGATATCTACAGTAAACAAGCCGAAGACAAGACGGTGCAGAAACACTATGTCTAGTGAATCCAGAGAGGCACAAAGCTGAGATACGTGTTGTACAGAACGATTAATTTAATTTATTCGTCGCCTATAATAACATATTGGTGTGAGGTACTCGGATGGTTTTGATAAATAAACATGTACACCGACATCATGAGGCACTTTTTCAGATTCTGGTGAGCCAATTTTGTCACTATCTCTCCCTCTAAAACGTTTCCAAATCACTTTTATTCGCGCTTGTCACCGACGTGCGCACATTCCATATTCATTCAATACAGACAACATTGTTAGAGAAGATTGAACAATTGACAAAACGGACATTTTAACAATATTTCAAAACTAAACTCAAAAATATAAGCCACTTATAAAAAATAATTAAAAAAACGTTTTTACACAGATGATCATAAATCCATTATTTTCAAAGAAATAGAAAAATATTATTTAAAATACTCCATTTATTTTATACTAAATTAATTTTTTACGGCGATTCTATGTATTTGATAAAGAATGATTGAACGTATAAGTGTCTTTTATAAAAATGCAATGGAATTTAAATCTCTAAAAAAAAGCTAGTAGTAAAAATTGCGTTTAATGGTTTAATCAACGGTAGATACTTTATTATTTTTTATTCAAATTATTAATTTATTTATATTTTATACAAAATGAGGTAATTTTATATTACAACTTCTTTTAAATTTTTGTCCAAGAAAATGTTAAAAGCAATGTTAAAGTATATTAGATGAAGGATAATATAAACAATTCATTTAAATTTACCTTTTTCTTGGTACTCTTAAACTGTTTGAATAAATGAATTTTATAGTTATTTTGATAAAATAAATAAATAGCCGACACAAATACTGAAAACAATTTTTTAAATTTTTTTATTGTTTAATATTTTTAAAACTTAGTTCTTGATTTATGTATATAATATGATTAATTATTCGGCGGTTATCAATTTATTTTGTTAATTTCCTTAAGATTTTTTTTATTTAATTTTTTAAATTTATTCATAACCACAAGATAGTATATGGTTCAACAATATTAATAAAGTTACTTGTATATAGTACTAAAAAAAAAAAAAAAAACATTGTACTCCAAAATATTTTAATTATAGACCAAATAGATTTTCCCAAGCAAAATTTGAAATGTGATTCTTTGCCCAAATACCATGGAACAATTAGAACATTAATCTCGGGAGTCTCTGACCGTTTTGACGAATTTAAGTTTTGTCCGTAACATATTAAACATCATGTGACGTGTACATGTTATATAATAATAATTCGCGTGTGTCGCGGCCGTATTATTCATCGATAAACCGATGGAAGACGAAAAAGATCTAATAAAAACTTTTTGTAAACTCGTAGTGCGTATACGTTCTGACTGAGATTAAAAATTAATAATTAAAACAATAATAAAAACAAGCCTTACCTATATAATTTAAATATAAAATTATAACTTTTAACACATACTACTGAACAGAAAAATAGAATTTTTTTTGTCTTACATTATTATTTTCAAGAATTGATGCGATAAAACCAATCATAGCTGTTGCATATTATTCCCCTGCTAATAAGGTAAAAGTAAAAGTCTGTAAATGATAAAAAAAAATTGACAGTCTTGGAGTGAGTAGCGTTTACATTGCTTATAGTCGGACTATAACTTACTATATTAAACACACTATATTTTTTTGACTTTAGTGCTATGCAACGGCGTGTTCTGATTGATTTTATCGAATTATATGCACGTCGCGTTCGTTTGGCAGTTAATACCAGGTCCTACCAGTCATGATAGTATTTTAGATTATATTTCACGTCAGGTTTTCCAATAACACGTAATTTTTCCTTTTACGCCATGTAAACGCACGATTTTAACGTTATCCTCGGCTCTTCTTTTGTATTCAACGACCATATTATGATGGTGTACGTATGTAAGTATGTTAGTGAAACGTAAACATTTTTCTTTTCTCCTTCCGAAACTATTACGTTTAGGTTTGTCGAACGTTCAATCTCGCGCAAACCCTTTAGAAATACGATGCACGGTAAATATATAAAAAAGAAATATCGGAAATATCGAAGAAATAATAGCACGCATACACCACGCACGGAACTGCAGTACGTGTATATACGTATCATTTGTTTCAGTGTACGTAAACGAACGGCGAAGCTATTATGTATACAATAACGGGTGGATTCTATTTGATCTTCTTTGAATTTTTTTTATTATTTTACGTCATGAACAAAAAAAAAAATGTATTTTCATACCGATGACTATTGTATTGAAATATTTCGTAAAAAAATTGTAAAACATTATGGGATTTATAGCGCTCATGACTTTTATTACTTGAAGTTTCACGTTATTTGTACAGTATTATATATACATATATATTACATATACATATATATATGTCATTAATAATTATATAGAATTTGCCGATATTTATTGCACTTCGATAAAATACTGAAATATTTCAGAAATAAAAATAATTTTTAAATATTACTGCGATAATTGATAATGATATAACTTCATTCTGTTGTTTATATATGCATAGATGCTGGTATATTTTGTTGTTTTTTTTTTTAATTGGTCTAATTTTTAGAGAGGACCCGGGACCCGACACCTGTGATCATTAGCCCTCCATGTTGGTTTTTTGTAGGTTTTATTTAATTGAGAGTAACTGTAGTCTGTTAGGGGTTAAATGAGTGGGTATATTCTATATGTAGGCATGGACAACGTAGCTAGGTTACTGTGGTCACCCATCCGATTGCTAGCAGTGCCAGATGATGATAAACTGCAGCAACACAGAGAGTGACTGTGACTAGCCACATCATGCTACAATATGTGTTTATGTTACTGATTACATTATAATATTACTGCTTCTATTAAGTTGAGACTTTTACTATAGATACGTTATAACTTATAATTTATATCGAAATATTTTTACTGACCCATAAAATATATAAATATTAATAAAAATACATAATACTCAACTAGAATTCAAATTTACTTCAAACGGCTGGAACTGTTTATTTACTCATTCCGATCCAGATTGTATTGCCAAAATTACAAATGATTTGATCTACTTACATATTATCCGACTTGTAAAGTTAAAAATTGATAATAACCATTGCTAGTTTTTTTTTTTTTTTTTTTATAATTTTATTGTCATTGTTGAAAAAAAAAAAAAAAAAACATTACAGCTATAGGATTAAACAAGATATTGTAATATACATTATTTTCGTTTAAATTAGAAAGCCAGCACTGATAAGGTAGTTATAGAATGAGTTTATCAAAATGGAGGACCGGGTGTTCAGGTGTTTGGTATCAGGATTGGAGTAACCGAGTGCGGTAGAGAGCGAGAAGAGAATAAGTCTACTAGAGTTCATTGTTAGTTTACAATATTATATTGTGCGCGCACGTAAATATTCGAGCTAATAGTGCAACATATAGTTTTACCTAAGTTAATATAATATAAAGCACAGCATTAACAATCGTCTGTATGTAAACGGTTATGTATTTATTTCAGCAATTATAAATAATGATTAAAATAAAAATAAAAAAAATGCGAACCGACTGCGAGACCAATGTTGCGATTCGAATTCAAGCCGTAAACAATAAAGAGCGAGTGCACGCCGCCGCGGGCCGCATCGTTAAACGCAGCTGTACAGTTAGGGGTCGCAGTGTAACGACATATAGCTGAAAAGTAACAAAAACTAAATCTGAAACAGTTGTATAATAATATAATATAATATAATATATGGTGCACGCGCGGTTGTTTGCTCGTGTCCGTTACAATCTATAACGGTAATAATAATTATTTTAGCGTCAGCGGTGTCGTCAAATCCAACGCATTGTTCACATTAGTTTTAATCATATGTATACATTGTACCATCACTTTTATCGGATACAGCTAGTGACCCAAATACACGTACCCTTATTGTAGAACGGGTGGCTATAGTCGTTTCTCCGTGTAAACGTAGTAGTTCGACCACACGTCTCAACTCCGTGATTACTACTTATTACGTATTATGTGATATATATAGCACGTCTTCGGGCATAAAATTTCCATTATTTGGTGTTGGACACAACTGTTCGACAAAATACGATTGGTGTATTTCAGTGGCGGTTTTTAGAGGGGGAGGGGGTGATGGGGGCGATCGCCCCCCCTGGGCGATTTTTTTCTATTATGTATTATTGTAGCCCGTATCTTAATACCTAGATAATAATTTGTATTTTATTAAAATTTAAAATATTTTTAAAAATTTCAAATAATTATGATTAATGCTACTGGTTATCAATTTATCAAATATTTTCTGTAGTATCTACATTTGATAACCGTGTCTTCAAGGAAAAGCAAAAGACTTCATTAACGCATCAAATTATATTCAATCTGTTATTGATAACTTAACAAATAAACGCTCAAATTGTGAACATTATTATTTTAATAAAATATATAATGAATATCCAGAATTTATGAAAAAAAACAACAATATTGATATAAAAATGCCTCGAAAAAGTAAATTCCAAACTCATATACCCAACCCGCCATCTAATACTCCATGGCCTAAGAGAATACTATCTTAGGTCATTATACATTCCTTTACTTGACAATGTTACTGCAGACTTAAATGAACGATTCACTAATAAAAAAAACAAGACATTTATGACTTTAATGACACTAATACCAACTTATTTCAAAGATTCTACAACTAACGTAATAGCGAAGTTAACGGAAGTAATATTAGTAGAATTTGAGTACTTCATTATACATAAAAATGTTCTTAGAGATTATTAAATTATTAAATTTTTTTACATGATAAAATACATTGCTTGTGGCTTGGTATTTTGAATTATTAGTAATCAGAAAGCACATAAAATTAATATTTCTTATTTTTAACAATTACATAATAATAGTTTTCACAAGGTAAGTAAGTACATTATTAAAAAATAAAAATTGTATTTATTTATAATGACACAAATGTAAACATTTTGAAGGTAAAAAAATGTTGCTCCCTGCCATTTACCTTTGTATTAAGGGGTGAAGGTTGACATTATGAACCACCCCCCCCCCCTTGAGGTTAGATCAAAACCACTACTGATGTATTTAATTGCAATAGTAATTTTAGCAGTGAAGACCTAGGTATCAATTTTTTCAGAGCACACATACACACGGATATACCTAAATACCAGGAATGATAGTTTTTCTATTGCCAATAAATAATAATGCGTACTTAATTCAACGGTTCGAGTTGTACAAAAAAAAAAAAAAACAACTTATTTCATTATCTCTATAAAATCATGTCGCCTCGGCTGCATTCAATCAAAGGAGTATAACAATCGCGTTGTACAATGCGATATTACTAATAATTAAACGCACGAAAATATAATAGACGTATCTCATAATGAATTATATTTTTAATGCGATTTGTTTTTATCTGTACAGACCAACGCTAAAAGAGCGAAAAAAAAGTACAAAGAAAAAAGGTAATGGATATTTTTTGAATTTTGCCAATAGTGTGATGGCCTAAGGCCTATGTGAGAGCTTCAGGCGTGGCCTCTTTCTCTCCATGTGTGGTTTGATTGGTTTGTTAGGTTCTGGGGATTGTTGGTATGTTTATTATTTTAGGGTTAGTGAGTGCTTTTCTGCTTTTTATTGGAGATAGGGATAGGTTGAAGTATTGAGTTTGTGATAAAGATTTATTGATGCTTTTCTTGAGTTTTCTCTGATGGTATTTATTTTTGCGGATTTTAGCAGTGTGTTGTTGCTGACAAAATAGGGGAGCCAGTTGCAATGCGTATTGCTACATTTTGTACTGCCTCCAATTTCCTCCAGTTAGTTTCTCAGATGTAAGAACCCCAGGCTGTGGCCACATATAAAAGTATTGGACGAATATATATGGAGATGATCCTGAGTTTAGTGAATAATGGAATTGGGTTTTTGTTGTTGATGACTGGGTAAAGTTATGCTCTTGATCTTTTGGCCTTGGTGATTATGTTTTTTATGTTTACGTTGAATTTTAGATTACAATCGAGTGTGACTCCTAAGTATTTTGCAGCTGGAGCCCAGTCGACTGGCAAGCTGTTAATGGTGAGTTTATTTGGTTTAACTAGTTTGGGACCAAAGGTCGTTGCGACGCATTTGGAGGGATTTAATTTGAGTCTCCATTTTGACATCCATTTATGAGAAAAATCAATTTGGCGTTGTACTAGTTTAGCAGCATATCTGTTGTTTTTATGTGTCGCGTAGAACGTTGTATCATCTGCAAATAACGCGTAGAGTACTTTTTCAGAAGACGGTAGGTCGTTTATGTAGAATATATATAAAAGTGGTGAAATATAGGAACCTTGGAGAACGCCAGCTTGGATTGGTCTGATTGAGGATATAGAGTTTGTTATTTTGATTTTGAAGTTGCGATTTGATAAGAATAGTTGTATGATTTTGATTATCGGAATTGGAGTGTCGGTGAGGGTGGCAAGTTTGTGGATTAGGGCGTCATGCCAGACTCTATCGAAAGCTTTTTCCATATCAAGAAATATTGCAGTTGCTTGATGGTGTTGAGATTTGGATGCGATGAGATTGTTAATTAATTTTGTAATTTGAAGAGTTATTGAATGATTATGACGAAAAGCGAATTGATCTGTTCTTATGTGGATGAATGGAGATAGTTTGGGTACAATAATTTTTTCGAAGATTTTAGAAAATGATGAGAGAAGAGAAATAGGCCTGTAGTTTTGTGGGACGCGGTAGTCTTTTCCGGGTTTTAGAATCATGACAATACAAGCTGTCTTCCAACTGGAAGGGAAATAACTGATTCTTAAGCAGGCTGTGAAGAATTGATTTAATTTAAGAATGAATATACTTAAATAGCTTTGTCTGGTAGACTTTTTATTGTGGTGTTAGTAATTTGATCGTGTCCTGGGGCTTTGCCCGAGGGAAGTTTATTGATAATATCTGCAATTTATTTAGGTGATGTGTATAGTGTGGATTTAATTGTTGAGTTGTTAAGATTATCGATAGTATGTTTTATTTCTGCAATATTTTCTCCGGGATTGTTTTTAAATTGTTCTGTCATAGTATCAGCAAAGAGTTTGGCTTTTGTTGAGTTATCGATAAATTGAAAAAAACGGGATATTTATGAGGGCTATATCGAGGATATCTGGCCTGTGCTTAGAGTTTTGGGGGAAATGAGTTGGGGAGTCTGGAGCACATATTGTGTAACTGTTGGATTTTTGGAGGATGTTTCCCGCTTGGTTATTATAATTGCAGTGTCACGTTTTGTTTTTGGCGTTGAAGTTACCTGCAACTATGAAGGGATTGTCAAGGGTTATGAGTGCCTCGAAGTCGTTGGAATCGAGTATTTGATTCGGGCTTTTATAAATCGATGATAGAGTTGTGATGTTTTTGCCAATTTTAATATTAATTGATGTGGAGTCAAGTTTGGTTTTTATTCGGATATGTTCATGGGTGATTCTTCGTTTGACTAGTATAGCAGTACCACCTGAGCTCGGTTTTTCAGGTCGGGGTAATCTGTCAGTACGGTAGCAAAAAATGTTAGGAATTTTGATTTGAGTGTTAAGGTTTAATCTTGTTTCGCTGAAAAGAATAACGTCTATTTTGTATTGTTGAGCAAATGTGGTTAGTTTTTAGGTTTTTTGGGATATACCATTGCAGTTCCAGAAAAGGATTCGTATGTTGTTCTGTTTATTGCTGAAGTTCACCATCTTGGTTATTGGAGATTTTTTTGATAATATCGATGATAGTTTTAATTATGTTTAGATTTGTGGTACTGTCTGTAGTATCGGTGATAACCGAAATTAGTTTTTTGATTATGGGCAGGATATGAGTTAGAGTTGATGTATTTTGATTTGTGCGGTGGCTGGTAGTGTTTGCGTAGAATCTAGGGTTAGATGTGATAGTGCTCTTGGAGTTGTTTGTTATAGGAAGGCTATGGTTGGATATTTTGGATTGTGAGGGTTGGGTTCTGAGTACAGAGTTATAACTGATGGTAGTGTTGTCTTTAAAAAGTTTAACGTAATGAGGACAACCTCGGTAATTAGCTGGGTGGTCTCCTTGACAGTTGCAGCAGGTTGCCTTGGTTTTCTTAGTTTTTGTGTAGGTGCGAAAGTCATGATTTTCACCACATTTTAGGCATCTTGGAGGATGGCCGCAGTTAGCGGATGAGTGGCCAAAGTTTTGGCAGTTGAAGCATTGGAAAAGTCCAGGTGAGCGATATGCTTCAATGGTTACCTTTACGTAGAACAAGGTGACGAGGTTGAAAATATCTTTAGAGTTATCTGATCTATTCAGTGTGGCCATATGAATCGGGATGCGATTACCTTTTTTTGTGAATGCTCGAACGGTTTTGATTTCGAAGCCGAGAAGAGTTAGTGCTTCGATGAGTTCATCGTTTTTGATGTGTAAAGACAGGTCTTTTATGACTATTTTTAGAGTGCGGTCTTTCAGTAGAGTGAATGTATGGAAGGTAAGTTTATCTTTATTTAGTTCAAGAGAATTTTGGACTAATCGGAAGGACTTTTCATCGGGGCATGATAACTGGATTTGACCTGGGGTAGATGTAGTTTGTGCCATTACATTCGCAATATCGGAGCAAGTATACATAGTTTTTGCTATTACGTGCCATGGATATTTTTCGTTTGTTGTTATAAAGATTGGAGGAATACGTACACTTTTGCTCGCCGACTTTTTGGCTTACGCAGGGTGGTTTTTTTTTTTAATTAATTTTTAAGGCTTCAAATACAAATGTTTAATAGCCTACTGTGATTTGCGTGTTTAGTAGTTACATTAGGTTACAGATAATTATATAATGAACATTGAAATTTATAAAGTGGGTATAATAATTGGTCCGTAGTCTTAAATATTGGTTGTGAGATCAGCCGTCTTGATGAACTTCAATATGAATTTTTCTTGTCCTGGTCCGAGTGTGTCTTTGAGTGAGCTGGTGTTCAGGTTGCAGGGTGGTGTGTATCCGTGTCAACATCCTGTTTTTCATTATATAAGGTATCATCTGGGATAAAGTAATTATTGGAGGTAGTTTTGTGAGATTCCAAGGAACTGTTGGAGATGGTTGAGAGAGTTTCGGAAGGGGTTGGAGAAAGCAAATTACGTTGAGTAAGTTCTTTACCTTTTTTTTTTGGAGAAGCTGTAAGATTAGAAGAAGACGGGCGTTTCTTCCCTTTCTTAGACATGATGGTGGCTACCACCACGTGGTCTCGTGTAGTAGCGTACTCGAGCATGGAGGTATTGGAGGAGCTTGATTGTGGTGATGAGGCTAAAAACTAGTCCGCGACAATTTAACTGAGTAAAGAATGACGGACGAAACGCGTTAGCGACGATTCGACGGGGCGAGACATGCGCGGTGAACTTGTCGTGCGGTAGGTCGGTGGGGGTGTCGAGACGACGGTAACGGTAAGCGTGTGTACGGTGTGACTGTTAAAACTTGAATGGTAATGCATATTATGTAATAATAATAATATATAGAACAGTTGATACAGCACAAAGCGTCTATTCACACTACGATTTTTACGGAAATTTTTCGAGAAAAAATGACATGATCAATACCAATCGATCCAGTAATTAATGCCATTTTTACTCGATAAATTGAAACACAACAACCAATCAGAAGTACGCATGAGTCGGTCAATACATATAAATACAGGTGCGTTTGACCGATCGGCACTTACCATCTCATCAAGTATCATCATTTACACTTCCACCGTCGACACGAAGTCACACTTCATCATCCAAGGGCGAGGAAGCGATCCAGACGTCGTTCCACGGCCCCAGTGCTCCACAAATTGACAGGGCATCAGCGCCCACAGGTAAGCCTTCGCGAGAGCGAAGGTCCCATCCGCTATAGCTGTCGTGGGGCCGCGCCCCCACATCGTCGCAGCAACCCCGCCCAAACTTCCAAACCATCCTCTCAA